>JASDQU010737742.1:68802-85487 GCA_032191745.1 Picea mariana | reverse complement strand
TAGGGCTTGAACAACCTGACTTGAAATTTTATACAGTCCACTCTCACGAGTTCCAATAGTTATAACAATGTTTATATCTTCATTTGAGGACCACAAGAGGGCCTTCCTTTTGGAGAAAACTATTGAATAACCTTTATTTTCTAAAACTGGAACAAAGATTAGATTTTTCTTTAGATCAGGGACATAAAGAATTTCATTAATATGAAAGATATTACCTGGTTGAAATTGGAAAGAGGTAGATCCAAACCCTTTTATGTCATAGGTGCCATCATCACCTAGCTCCACCTTTGCCTTGAATTTCTTGTCTTGATAGTTTGCAAGGTTTTGTTTGAAGCCTGTCACGTGTTTGGAAGCACCGCTATCTATTAACCAAATCTCCTCTGATTTGGTAATAGTACCAGAAAGAGCTGAGATAAGATAATATTCCTTATGTTGTTCTTGCTCTTTGGTGGCAGCCCTGGTTTGTCTTCTTTGAGGCTCCTCTTGAGGTTTAGCCTCTTCAGTGACAACTGAGGCTTGGAATATTCCTCTTCTTTTCTGCTGAGATGGAGGATTTCTGCAGTCTCTTGCATAATGTCCTAGCTTATTGCAGTTAAAACATTTAACTTTAGATAAATGAGGATTTAGGTGAGATAGCTTACCTTGAGGTTTCTTACCTTTGCCTTTAGCTTGAGGGAACTTCTTCCATTTCTTGGTTTTCGCTGAAAGGGCAYGATCTCTTAGAAGTGAAGACTCATTTATGCTTTTAAGTCTTCCTTCTTCTTCTAAGCAGTCATGCCATAATCTGTCAAAGTTAGGCTGGACTTCTCTTCCATTTACAGATGCAAGAAAAACTCTCCATGACTCAGGAAGTCCATCAAAGGCAGTTTGCACAAGGTCATCATCATCTACAGGAACTCCTATTGCAATAAGATGATCTTTGGTTTGAGCAATTTTGGAGAAGAAGGTAGCAACTTAATCATCTTTACCCATTCTCAAAGAACGTAGCTGTTTCTTCAATATTCTTTTATGAGTTGGTGCCTTCTTTTCATAGAGGTTTGCCAAAGCATCAAAACATTATTTGACAGTCCTTAGGTGACCAATGATTGGCATCATGTTGTCCTTAACAGAATAAAAAATGATTCTCTTAGCCTTGGCTTGTTTCTTTCTGTAAGCTGCCCTGGTTGTGTTTGAAGTGGGTTCTTCAATAAACCTAGTAATCAGCTCTTCTAGATCATTCTCTTCAAGAATGCTTACTATCCTGGATTTTCAAGCATTGAAGTTGGAGGCCCCTATGAGTCTGTATTAAACTTTTACTGATATGGAGGCCATGCTGAGATCTGAAAAGACTTAGGTGTTGCTGATCTCTGCAAAACAACCCTAACTAGTGGATCTCTGTAGGATCAAGATTAAATCCTTGAGCTCTTCTCACACCCTTAGCTCTGATACCATGTTAGATTTAGAGAAGTAATGCAGAAAGAAATGTCTTTTCAAATTTCAATTAGAATAACAACTAAGTCTCATTCTCAGAATAGTAAACTAATACAATATTGCTTAAAACTAAACAGAGAATCAACAAATTGATTTTAGTTTGTAAACAATTTCCTGGGTGGGTACTGTCACTCAGAACTAAGCTAGTAGAGTTAGATTTAAATTGATATCCAAAAGATAGAAGTAGATCTAGATTACTCAACAGTAGTCAGGTCTAATCTACAATGCTTACAGAATTCAAACCAATATTCAGATCTGATAATGAGTAACTTCTAAAATTTAAACTACTTCAGAAACAGGAATAACAGATCTAGATAATGATAAACTGAGATAGGTCACTTACCTTGTTGTCTTACCTCTGTAGGAGTCCATATCACACACAAAAGATGTACAGCCACTTGTAATTATGCTCAGAGAAAGTTTAGAATCATAGATCTACCATATAGGTTAGATCTCTTTTTTAGAGATGAAAAACACTTATTTTCCACTAGGAGGAGAAACCACCACACATAAAAATTTCTGTGATTAGGCCCTTTCACACACAAAAAAACTCCAAGGGCCCAAACCCCATCAAGAAGAGCAGAAGTTAGATGCGTAGCTTAGAGGGGCTGTAGCTCAAGTTAGAGGCCAGAAGAGGCCACGGTTCACTACAAGGAAACCTGAATTGAGGTTAGGAGGCCACGGTTGACTGCAAGGTACCAGATCTGAGGCAAAGAGGCCAAGACTCAATTGCAAGGTATCAAATTTGATGTAAAGAGGCCACGACTCAACCACAAGGTATCAGATCTGAGGTAAAGAGGCCATGACAATCAGATCTGTGTTAGAAAGAGGTGACATCAGCTTCAGTCTCCAACACACAGGTTACAGCAACAACAAAACAACCCTGCAACAACCCTTGACACATTCCACACAAGAGGCACACAAGCTACAAAGATTAGGAGGCCAAAAACTTGGAGGACTGTACTGTTACACCACTCAGCCACTGTTGCAGAGGAGGGCCGCAACACACTTGAGGAGATCCGCTCACCTTTTGGAGGATAGCATAATAGCACAAAGGAAATATATCAAAGGTAAGGGAGGAGGTCTATATTTATACTTTAGGCTAGGGGTTAGGCTAGGGGTTTAGTAAAAATAATAATTAAAGTGATAATTAAAATTAACATATTTAATTAATATAAATATCAATTAAACATGTTATAAATTAAACATTTAATTAATATTTGCTTATTGACCCCTAAGGCAAAAATACAAAACCCCAAATAAACACAAGCAAGGGTGAAAGGGGTTTTGGTGGGGTTACTTGGTGGCAAAACTTGTCCATTCATTCTCAAAGTGACCTTTTAACTTTATCATCATTGCATATGGGATACATCCCTCATGTGGTCATGCACACCTTCAAGAAGGGACATACACCAACAACTGCCTGATCAAGGACCAGGTTGCCCCCGAACATTTTTGGGGTCTTATCCACCAAGGTACAAGACCAAGGATCAACCTATGCCCTAGGCATGGGTACCTTGGAACATTTCTAGGGGCCCTAGACATATCTAGGGACTTTAACTGCTTGGTCCGAGACCAAGAACCCCAGTCAACTACTGGGGGCCCTCACAAGGGTCTTCACTGCTTGGTCCTAGACCAAGAACCCCAGTCAACTACTGGGGGCCCTCACAAGGGTCTTTACTGCTTGGTCCCAGACCAAGAACCCCAGGAGTGCACTGGGGGCCCTAGATCTCGGCTAGGGTCTTTGCCATCCTCCCGGAGAATGGCTTTGCAGCTGCTTTAAATTCAACACAAGCAAATTGAAACATTAATGTCTTTGCATTATTGCATAATTTTTCTGATAGAGAAGACCCATCATGTTGAAGTCCTAAAACATAATGTGAAAAGCCTTCGATTCTACATGGATGACTCTTTAATGAGGTAATTTGCTTTGAATTCCCACACTCCTAGACACAAATGTCTTTCACCCTAACCATAAATTTAGTGATACATCAATCTGAGTAATTATTGCAAAATCATGATTGAGCACGCCTTAGCCAAGCTATGGTTACACACTTTACATGGGCAAACTCTTATTGAACGAAGGATGCTTTGAGTCAAAGGAGCATTCAGGTTTTTGTTTAGGGTTCTATATGGTATACGTGTTGTCATACCTCTAGTTTGAAAGCTGTTATTGAAGAGGCTCAAGTTAAAAGGAATCTGCCTTTTTGCTGCTTTATGTACTTTTGGAATTCCAAGTCATTCTTTATTATTGTATACAATGATTAGGGATTTCAAATAAAATTCAATTAGTCACTATGTCCATGTACGAGGCAATCTCAGGACAGGTCTGCACTCCAAGTGTTTTTGCAGAGAGATCAGGGATGCTGCTCACACCTCTGTTTTGGCCTCTGTATTGACAAGTTAGAGGAGTACTTTTGGAATAATCTTGGTCCAAATGATGCTTGTCACCTTCTTAATATAATAATTTACATTCTCATTTTGCTATCGACTTGGAGCTTTTGATTCATATACTTAAAGGTTTGTTGAAGCAATTAAACAATCTTGTTGCCTTTTGTACTAATTGATAGTTGACAATGGACCTCAAAAACCAATGTTGTGGCTTTCAATCATCCTAAGTGAGAGGTATTCAAGGCTAGTTTGACCTAAAGGCAGGCCATTGAGGCTGCGTCTTATATAATTTGGATGTTCACTTCTTTGATCTTGGTGTCTTATATAAATTTGGATGCTTTGAGTCAAAGGGGCATCCAGGTTTTTGTTGAGGGTTCTACATAGTATACGTATTGTCATACCTCTAGTTTGAAAGCTATTATTGAAGAGGCTCAGGTTAAAAGGAATCTGCCTTTTTGCTGCTTTATGTACTTTTGGAATTCAAAGTCATCCTTTTTGATCGTATACCATGATTAGGGATTTCATATAAAATTCAATTAGCCACTATGTCCATATACGAGGCAATATCAGGACAGGTCTGCACTCCAAGTGTTTTTGCAGAGAGATCAGGGATGCTGCTCACACCTCTGTTTTGGCCTCTGCATTGACAAGTTAGAGGACTACTTTTGGAATAATCTTGGTCCAAATGATGCTTGTCACCTTCTTAATATAATAATTTACATTCTCATTTTGCTATTGACTTGGAGCTTTTGATTCATATACTTGAAAGTTTGTAGAAGCAATTGAACAATTTTGTTGCCTTTTGTACTACTTGATAGTTGACAATGGACCTCAAAAACCAAGTTTATGGTTTTCAATCATCCTAAGTGAGAGGTATTCGAGGCTAGTTTGACCTAAAGGCAGGCCATTGAGGCCACGTCTTATATAATTTGGATGTCTCTTCTTTGATCTTGGTGTCTTATATAAATTTGGATGCTCTCTTATTTGATCTAGGTGTCTTATATAAATTTTGTTGTTTTCTTCTTTGATTGTGGTGTCTTATATTAATTTAGATGTTCTCTTCTTTGATCTTGGTAACTTGTAACTTTGGATGCTCTCTTTTTTGGTCCTGGCCTCTGAATGTGACCATCTTAGGATTAACAAATGTATGTTGCCTTCTCTACTTTGCAACAACAATGTATTTGTCTCCCGTTTGAAGATATTGACTCTTAAGATTCATCTGATCAAGTAATATTGTCAAACCTATAATTCTTTCTGGCTCAGAGATTTGGAGCTTGATTTCAAGTCCAATTGAGAGGACATAGGCAGAGAAGCATCTCATTCACATGTTGTCCAGGATTACCATAAATGTCTGTATGACACTTTGTCTACATTGCTGTAACAACAAGTTATATAAAGATATCAGACTCTATTGCCAAATTTGTATTGTTTCTTTCTTTCAAATGTAAAAGGGCACTTATGCTCTGAGGACTAGTCAGATATGAGATTCTATTGTCAGATTTGCATTGTTTATTTCTTTCAAATGTAAAAGGGCACTTATGTTCTGAGGACTAGTCAGCCTTTGTAAAGCTGGTAAGACCATGGCATAAAAGTTAACATCCCTTAACAGTGGAGATTCCAAATTGAACTGGTTCATAGCAATTGCAAATTTTGAAGTTCTGTTCCATAATGCCTTGGCTTTGGAGCACCACTACAACATTTAGTTTTGTGATATGCAGGGTATTAAAGTGGGTTCAAACCAAGCTCAACAAGCCTCAAAAAGCCACAAATGGTGTCCCAACTTTGGGTGATGCCCAAAGTAGTTTTACAAGTAGAAAATTTTACATCAACAACAGAAGGATGGCTACAAATTTTTAAAATGTGAATACCGCATGTGGGTCTGCCACCATTCAGCGAGGCTACCGGGTAATCAGATACAATCGTTGTTGGTCTGCTAGGCAGGTAACCTGATTACATGTCGTGTCTTCAACAAAGCAGCAATTGTTCCAGATCCAGGTCTCTACATTGGTGCTCTATCAGACCGTCATTGCAGTCATTTTGAAGGTAGAACTCCACAAAACCCACCTAGACAATCTTCCAACTCTATTAGATGGCATCACCCTCACGCATCATTATGTTGAAGGTAGGATTCTGTTGGGTTCACCTAAACTATCAATCAAACTGAGCATTTCAACTTTTGTATCCTTTGTCTGGAAACTTTTAGCAGCTAATCTAAATAGAATCTTAACATTGTTTCACAAACTATGGGTGTAAACAACTTCAACATATTAGACCACAAAATTTCATTTTTCAAAACTAAAATGTACCTTCAAATTCTGGAGTGATGTATTTTTTTGGACAGTGTGTATCAGCTGTCACATGCTTATGTGTACCTGGAAATCCTTCTTCAGACTGTATGTGTCAGCTCTGTGAGAACTCTCCTGGAGATTTGTCTGGAAATCTCTGCAAGACATTGTGTTAAGACTTTGTTCTAAACTATGTGAGAACTCCCTTGAAGTTTTATCTGGAAATCTTGGTTGGACAGTGTTGTTCATGTTCTTGGAGAATTCATCAAATTCTAGGCTACTGTTTTATTTTGTATATTTGGAAATGTTTCTTACAAATCGCCTGTAATAAGCTTGAACCAATTTTGGGCAACGATTCATGGTTTTGTGCTAGGTGGGCAAACTGACCTTTTCATGTCGATAATTTGTCAGAAAAAACATACCATTTCTATTTCAAAAGAAAACATTTACCTCTCTTTTTCTGCTGCTAAAAATTTCAAGACAAATAATTACCATGGCTTGTTGGGTCGATGAAAGGGGTGTGATGTTAAAGCCCCCACTAGGGTTCAAGTCTCATATAGGGCATGCTTGTGCCTGTGCTCGTGTTTGTTGTACACTAGTGCTTGCGATAGTGGTTGGGGCCAAGTGCAAGTCCTAGACCAACTTCATGGAATAGACACCTGCCAGCTGCGGTAACTTAGCCAAAGGCTTGTTTTAACAAGTCCACATGCTTGTGCGCTTGTGTTGACTGGAAGCATGCTATCCAAAAAAATAAAAATAAAACTTTAGATACATTTATATTATGCTCTTAAAAAAATTTCAAGACAAAACTTTSCACTTGATCCTGAGACACCCTCCTCTGCACACATCTTCATCATAGGGTTTGAAATCTCTCTCTGATACCATGTAGAAATCTTGGGTGCACAGATTCATAACAGCAGYGGTGGAGATAAATAAGATAAGATAATTTTATTAATGTCCAACAATTGATCACAAAAGTAAGTCAATGGGACTAAAAGGTACATCCAATTTGAATGCAATGTGGAGTGTGAAAAAACACCTATATTAATGCTGAAAGCAAAAGAAAGCGAAAAGAGTGCAGCATGATTAAGAGCCTAGCTAAGCAAATTGCTAAGTCTAACCAAAAGACACAACAATGGTATAAGTGCAGTGATAAAATAGAAGGCCCCGACACTAGAGGTCTCGATGTTGAGAGAGAGAGAGATGTTGTCAAGGCTTATTGGTACTGGATTGTTACCGAGGGCCTTGGGAGAGCGAGGTACTGGATTGTTATTCTCGTACCGTCCAAAGTTGAAGGAAAGAAATTTCAGATAGTATCCTGGCTGCTTCGCTGAATCTGGGGGGTAGTTCGACAGGTGGGACACACCCTACTCTGGACCTGTCTAGAGCTGGTCCTCTGTCAGTGTAATGATGAGAGAAAATAAAGACTTTTATTATTAATGCTTGAGCCAATACATCTCTCCCAAAGCTTTACATCATGTCTCGTTACAATATATAACAATCCCTAAGTCGTTATGGTGGTCGAACCTCCTAACCCGTAACCTCAATATCAAATTGTTAATTATGACTCCTTGATATAATCAGTGTGAATACTACAACAAAGGGTTGTTTTTTGGATTCAATGTAACTTGCTAAATTTGAACAAATCTTTGGTTCCGATTTGTTTTCTTGCACATGATTTTCCAGAGATTATTTAACTTTTCAGTGACATATTCTCTTTTATTCAGCAAAGCATATGCTGCAGCGGGAGAAAGTCTCCAAATACAGAAATATCGATGTTCAATCCACTTGGATCTCAATATGAGGGAGCAATGCAGAGCTTTAGGAGGGCATCGATTGACCTGAAATCTTCACAACTATACTTTTAATCTGACTTTTCTTTGACAGAGTAAGATGATTTTTTTTCAAGGAAAAACTCGGAAGGAAACCCAAGGGATGCTTCCCCACATCCATGGATGGCATCTCTAGTAAACCTGTTGGCATAGGTCAGTGTGCCTAACACACGGGATTTGAACTGGGTACCTGCTGGCATAGAACCAGCGAAATACCTAGCAATATTGGCGACAACTGGTTGAGTGAACCCCTTGGGCTAGAGAAAGATGAATTTTACAAACAAAACAAAATATATACTTTATTTGTGCAGGGTCTGGGTTGGAGGGTGGGTGTCCAGACTTGATTCCTCTCTTTTAGTATAAATATGTATATGTATGTATGTATGGCATTCTTCATGTTATATGTCAGATGAACTATGCTTTAGTTTTTCTTGTTTGTTTGCTTTAAAAGTTTTTTGTGGCTTTTTACATATTATGTGAGTTATTTTCATTTATTAAAAATGTGTTTTTCATTTCTGTTTTATCAAGTTTAACAATGAAGAGATCTATCAACCATATTTGTCTTGTTTAAGATCTGCAGGTGGCTAAGCTTCAGAGAGCATGTCTGAAGAATCCTGCAAAGGTGAGCCCCCTTTCTTTTATTTGAAATGGCATAAATCTAGTGTTGAGTTATTAATAGTAGAGTCTGTATTGTTCAAATACATGAAAAAGATAGGAGCATTAGTGTGATAGTTTTAAATTGCTCTTTGTGCAATGTTTAAAGTCAAGCTCATTCTTTAAGACAAAGTGATGACATGCATATCTAATAAGTTCTTCTAACATCAATCATTTGTTAATTGTGCTATGTCAAGTCAGTTAGATGTTCCTCTTTATCTGTTAAACTGCAATTATCATTAGTTTTCTTGTTGCCTGTGCTGTCATCTACTATGTAACAGCATAAATTCCATGAGGTGATTTACTCATCTTTTATTTGATGGATGTCTTCAGGTTGAGGTTTCTTCGAAGTACTCGACTGTGGATACATTGAAACAGCAATATCTTTTCATTCCTGCAAAGCATAAGGTTCTCCTTTTCTCCTTTTTGTATTCCAGACAGTGATCTACATTGCCAATTTGCATGTTTTTGTGTATACTTTCCCCTGAAATTTCTCCTTATTTTGATATTGCGCCTTCTGTTTGATCTTTCAATTGACAACCTATTACCAAAGAGTTCTAGGTTATGAGCTGATTTTAAGCTGCATATTTCAGATGCTTATGATTTAATTGAATTGTATACAAATTACAGTCATACAATGTTTGTGCTTTGATTGAAGGAAAATCTGGGTGTTTCTTGTCATAAAGTATCTCTTATTTTTGACCTTGTATTTATCAAACAGGATTGCTATCTCGTGTTTATTTTAAATGAGATGTCTGGAAGTACTACAATGGTTTTCACTCGCACATGTGAATCTACAAGGCGTCTTGCTTTGATTCTTCGTAATCTTGGACTTGAGGCCATTCCTATAAGTGGGCAAATGAGTCAGGTTATGCTCATTTTTTCATTCAGAATAGCTTTTCACTGCTCAAGTTTTAACATAGTTCTATGTTTTCTTAGTGATATTGTATTTTGGTAACTGCAATGCACCTACTAACTGTTTGTAGTAATTCCTATTCGCAGCCAAAAAGGATAGGAGCTCTAAACAAGTTCAAGGCTGGAGAGCGTAACATCCTTATCTGCACTGATGTTGCTAGCAGAGGGCTAGATATTCCTTCTGTTGATATGGTTATCAACTATGATATACCTACAAACTCTAAGGTTAGTACAAAATATTTATAGAGGTTTAAGTTGGAAAATGTGGAACAATATAAATACAGTACACTTGAAACAAATCTTTGAAATGTTTTTTTTTTGACCAGAAAAGGAGATTTGTATTAAGAAAGCAGTGGTATGACCACTGTAGGAACATCTACATAGTTCAGGCATGCATCCTGTGCATAATATCCAAAATTACATATATAGGCGCCATATAACAAAGCCCAGAAAGGCCTATTCTGACTTAGGTTCCAAAATTTAACTCCTATGGAGGTAAAAGCCAGCAAACAATGTTTCTTCAGTGTTAACAAAAACTGAGCAGCAGCCAAGAAAAAAACAAGAACCAGTGTTACGCCTGATGCTTGGGATTTGGGGGACCAACGCTCGGCGGGGCCTTCACCCTTGCATCTTGCTGAGGAATCGTCCTGGCAGCTTGCAGCTCCAGCTTTTCCATCCTGCTTTCCAAGTCCGCTATACGGTCATTAACCAACTGCACCGATTGCGTGAGAGATTCTGATGCTTCCTCTTTGATTTGGTTGAGGTCTTCTTCCAACATGTCAAACCTTCTGCCACCTTTCCTGTCCAACCGGAGCAAGAATCTTCTCTGCGCGCTTAATTTCCGTTTCAGTTTGCGAATTTCCAGTTCCAGCGAAGGGGGGGGGGATTGGGGAGAGAAGTAGATTCAGAGCTAGAAGCCATGCGGGGAGCTGGTGAAAATTTCGTCGGTGTTTGAAGGGCCAGAGACCAAGCAGAGGGAGTCGAGCTTTGCAAACGACCACCCGAAGAAGAGAGAGTTAATTTGCAGGTAGGGGATTCGGAATCTGCCCCTAATTTACCTCCAAAGCGAGCGTGCCAGTCCATATTTTGGAAAGGAAATCTCGCACGAATGTCTTGGGGGAGAGACATAGGCGCAGTACCGAACTATTTGATGGGCGTGATGGCAGCCCCAGTCAAAAATACGTAGAGTGACGGGAGCTGGGGAGGGGAGTACCTTCTCGCATGAAAATCATCAATTGTTGAAGTGATGCCACGGGTCGATGTGTGGAGAGGTGTGACGTTCTGCTGCCACCGGGCTTGATGACGTGACCGCTTGTGAGCCGCCCACCTCAATCTGTTAAGGTATTGGTGAAAAGAGCGTGGTCCCATTGAGTGAGAGGAGTCCCTTGCCCAAGGGGGTGGCGACTTTTGCTGCCTTATCCGCTTCTCCATTTAATTGCCGAGGAACATGGAAAAAATCAATCTTTCGGAAGGATTTAGAGAGTCTCTGGATTTTCTTGAGTATTTTCCAAATTTTCATTTGATTTGGCAATGAATTAGTTACCAAGGCTTGGATTAGGAGCCGAGAGTCTCCTATCACCGTGATTTCATTGATGCTTAGCTCCCGGGCTTGGTTGAGGCCTTGCTAGAGACCCAAAGCTTCTGCCATGTTGTTGGTGTCTTCCTCTAATCCTCAAGAAAAGACCCATTCTAGGATTTCATCGGGGCCATAGAGCACCCCTCTCCCTCCTTCCTTCCCTACAAATCTTTGAAATGTTATTAACAAAGAATATGCGCTATTTTTCTTGGTGATACATATAAACCTAGATATGCAAATTCCAATATTTCCTCTTTAGCAAATAGTTCTCCCCCAAATTGATTTTTCACCTTTGCTGGCTTGTAAAGTTGGAGGATAAGTTTTCTATGTCATTTTATTGTATCCACATATTTCATCCAATACCCATTAATTTACATATTTCTTGGAGAGTGTTTGACTTTTGGTGTGAGAGAATGCATCAATGGGAGAAAGTCTCGTGAAGGTGAATTGTCTCATAGCCCCTTTTCATTTATTTTTTTTACCCTTGGAGTTACTAGACTAGGAGGGTGCGCTACTTAAGTTGCGTAAATATATCTATTGTTGCATAAAAATATGTGGAGTGGATGCTTGGCATGTGTGGTCATGTACATACCTTGGCACACATGGGGTGCACTACAAGAGTTAGTTACTTGGAGAATTGTGCTTGGCATGAATTGTCATGCGATTAGTTACCCTTAGCACATGCGAAGTGCATGAGTTTGTTAGGGTTAAAGTGGACCTTGTCAGGGTGGAGTGCTCCACTTGTGGACCTAGTCTAGGATTTTTACTTGTAATTCCCCTTTTATTCTATAAAAGGGAAGGAGAGGTACATCACTTCTACGTATGAGAGTTAGAGTGAAGAGTATTGTGGTGTGATAGCTAGGGTGTTACCTCTAATTGGTTGGTTGGGTTGGTTCAACGCTCAAAGTCTTCAGATTGAAAGCAAGTGTTGTACCAAACCAATTACTTCTCCTCTTGAACTAGTCTGGACCCACCAGTGTGGAAAAATAGGGGAAAACCCTATAATCTTGCCAAGGTGCATAGTGTACCTCCAAAGAATACGAGACATATCAAACAAGAAAAGGTTGTAGTATGATGTTTTTTGGACTCAGAGAGGCCATTTAGAGCCTTGGTGTTTATGCATTTTCCTTTAGATATGTATCGCACTAAATGCAATTTTGTTATATTCACTCTTACATGTGATATAGTAATATACATAAGCAAACTTATACATTGAGAGTATTCCTTCGTGCATTGTGGAATTATCATTGCCCAATGTGGACATCACCTATGCATTTTGTGGGAAGCATCACTATGCACTTGATTAGTGTTACCCTCTTGTTGCATGGGAAATGGACTTCCTTTTCTTAGTATCGAAATTCGATTCTCCTTTCTATTGCGAACCAAATTGAGTAAATTCTCCCCTAAACGACCAACCCGTAGGTCTCCTTCGATTCATTCCTTTATTCCATCCCTTTCTTCATTGATTCATTTTCCCTGGGATCTAATTGACCAAGCAAAATGCCACCTCTATTTGCAATGGCAAATTGGTTTTGGGCTCTCTCTATTTTGTGAGAACTTAATCCTCTACCATCATGGAGCATTCACTACACTTGTGGTTTCGATGCTACATTGTTGACGTGGATCATGGTCCACAACCCCGGCTGGGCTCTAGTCGATCCAATGTCACCACAAGTTTACCTCACTAGTGTGTTAGTGACAAGGTTCTTTGACTTTATGTGAACCAACAGTGTCTTGGGTGCTTCATGTCATACACTTGTAACCCATTTATTAGAAGTTGTGGTTATGAGGATATACATGCTTGGGAAAGGTCTCTCAGAGTGTGTGGATAGAGGTTATCCATCAAAAAGAGATTGAATGGTCTCCATGTGCTTCCACCAGCAAATGATCCATTTTAGATTGGTATGGGAACCTTTGGATCACGATCCCATGGGTCTTTTCTTCATTACCCTACACGGGCTCGACTTCGAGGGTCGAGGCTTTTGGTGAGGTTATTTCACATAGTCGGTGAGAAGGCTTTTAACCTCATTTTCTCTTGGCAACCTCACTTCATTTTTTTGAGTCCTTGTTATCTCTTCCAATTATGGTTAGCATAGAAAATGCATCTCCTTTCAATGATCTTGGAGCTCCTCACACGAGTGAGTTATGGCCTTCGTTCTTACCAACATCCAACATCAAATGAGAAAACAATCGGGATAAATTTGACAAGCCATTTCATCTATTAATTTCACTTGGAGGGATCTCGTCTCAATACCCCTACTTAATAGTCAAAGCTCTTAGTTGAATGAGTGTTGGGACTCGTGCACGAATTCATTCGGATCACAATAGGAATACCAATTGGCGATTAGGTAATGGAGCTCTTTTCCATTCGAGTTCTAGTAATTTGTGAAGAAAACTGAGGCACTATGAGGCTGCCAACTAAGGTCTGTCTTTGACCTTGAGATTGGCTCTAAGTTTCAATCTTCAAAACTGTCCTTTGCTGTTTTTAAGACAACAAACAGTTTAGTAACTTTCTGCCCATAGTTTTTATTGGTTAAGTGTTCTTTGAGGTGCCCTTGCAAGTGTTTTCGAACCGATGGTTAGCACATGCAATATATCTCAAAACAAGTAACACTCCTCTAGATCTTAACAAAACAAATAAGCTGATCTACACTCTAAGCATGCATGAAATGAACACAGGTATTTTTGGTCAACATGAACCTGGATAAAACCCCCCGGGGAAAACCAGTTTGGAATGGAAGTATATATAAGTGGTGTCTAAAGCATGAGATACAACAAGAAATACAATATGATGGAACTTGTATACAAATCAAGCTCCCCTTGAGACTTGCCAAAGGATCCAGAAAGAAATGCGCCCAAGACTAGTGCGCCTCTTCCCCTTGTTGCCAAATCCATTGAAGTGATGCGCCCTTGACCCCGGATGCTCTGAAGAAGAATCCCTTGCACACAAATGTGCTCTTGTGTGCTACCTCTCCACTGAAACAAACAAATTTGCAATCCTCCAAGTGTAGCTCCTCCCTGCTAGGTGTGCGCCCTCCTCCTATAGTGCACCCTCCTCCAAGCAAGTGTGATCACCACAAAATAATAAGAGCTAAAGCCTCCTAGAGCCCTTCATGGAAGGAGGCTCCCTTCACTTTTGACTTAAATCTCTTAAGTCAAGGTGAAATTAGACATAAAGTACAAGGTACAAGGGTACCAACATCTCCCTCTTGTGGTTAGAGGCTCAAAACCACAAGGGAACCACTTCTTGAGGTACACCAAAACTCAACACTCCCTCTTACCGAGGAAAATGTTTCTCACCAATCAATCTCGTCCCAGCCATGGACTTCCTTGCCTCCTGGCAAGGCCTAGGTGAGTATGGTTGTGCCCTCATCAAAGTGGCCTTTGTCTCTGATCAGCTCGTCCTGACACTGATTTGCTCAACCTGCCCCGACATTGATCTACCGACCTGCCTGATCTCTAGATGGAAGTCCATCTCCACCTACCTAAGATCACTTAGATCTTGGCATCTCACCAAAGATCTCTCACTCAGCATCTCACCAAAGGTCTCTATGTCTTGGCATCTCACCAAGATCCTTTCCTTGGTCTCTCACCAAGGTCCTATACTCATGGCATGCAAATAAGTCACATCTCTTGGTATTTCACCAAGAGTCTCTAGGTCTTGGCATCTCACCAAGATCCTCAACCTTGGTCTCTCACCAAGGATTTCTACCTCCTGGCATATTGCCAACGGTCCCTACTCTTGGCATCTTACCAAGAGTCTCTCCCTCTTGGCATCTCACCAAGAGTATCTGGATCTTGGCATCTCACCAAGATTCTCAACTTGGCCTCTCACCAAGTGACTTCCACCTGAAGTGGAACCTGAACCTGATTTGCTCGTCTCCATAGCCAAGTGAGGCTCTAGCCTCTGTGGTGCTCTGCTCCTCCTCCTCATCAGTGTCTGATGCTCTGAAGCCCTTGCACCAACCCTCTGTCTCGACAACTCTGACACTGAAGCTGTCCCGGGTGGACCAGTAAGCTTGAAGATGGTGTCCTCGAAAAATGAGTCCGAGCTCCCTTTGATTCAATACTCCGAGTCAATAGGTCCTCCTCAACTTTGTCTCCCCACTGAATGTTGGATGGTGCATCAACTGAACAATAACTGACGAACGCACACTCCCTTGCAAACTGTGCATCGAACTCCTCCTCGACTGTCGCTTCCATACCACCTTGCAACCTCTTCTTCTTCCTCTTGGGACACTATCAAGCATAGTGCTCCATCTCACCACAAACAAAGCATCTCACTTTGCTTATGTCCTTCTTCTGCCCATTGCCACTCTCTGGTGGTTGGGTTGCTCCCTTGGGACCCTGTCTCGCATCCTCACCCATCTTCTTCTTTCCCTTTGACCAAAGAGCAAGATCCTCATCCCCCTCAGGCGTATGCTGTTGTTCTGAAGACCCAGAGCTGCACCTCAACTCCTCCTGTACGAAGTCGTCCCAAAGTCTCTCCCAAGTAGGCATGACCTCTCGTGCAACAATGCCTCGTACGAATGAACCCCAAGGTTTGTAAAAGCTGTTCAAAGCTGTCCTCACCCTAAAGTCTGGATTTACAATCTCTCCGACCGTTGCTAACTCATCTTTGATCTGAGTGAATCTGCCTAGGTATGACTTGACCGTCTCGAAATCGAGCATTTGAATGCTCCTAAACTTGTCCTGCAAAACCATCTTCCGGTTCTGGTTTGGACTTTGGTAAAGCTTGCACAAGGATGCTCATATCTCAAATGCACAGTCTTTACCAGTCAGATGGGGTATGATGTGGTCCCTCACCACATCACAAATAGTCCTCCTTGCCTTGATATTTTTTTTCCTGAAATCTGCATCCAACAATGGTGATGGAGCAGGTGTAGGAAAAATCAACACGGGAGCTTGAACTATATCACATAGTTCAAGATCCCCCAAGACGAATGTGATCCTGGTCTTCCAAGGGGACCAGTTGCTAGCTCCGTCTAGCCTATCCTTTGCCCGCATCTGGGAGACCGACATGGCTGTCCACTAAAACTCACACCGATGCTCACACTGATGTGAAAAATGCAAAAGAACTCGGCCTCACCACTTGACACACAAGTGGAAGTAAGGCTGTCAAAACATGTGCACAAAACAGTCCTACAACTGCTCAACAAATCTGCCCACAAGCTGTCCACTAACTCTGCCAACAAGCTGTCCAAAATCTGCCAACAAGCTGTCACAAAAAAACTGTCCACAAGATGCTCTAGAAATCAGCAAGTGTTCGCCAACAAGGCTCTGATACCATGAAAAAAACTGAGGTACTATGAGGCTGCTAACTAAGGTCTGTCTTTGACCTTGAGATTGGCTCTAAGTTTCAATCTCCAAAACTGTTCTTTGCTGTTTTTAGGACAGCAAACAGTTTAGTAACTTTCTTCCCGTAGTTTTTATTGGTTAAGTGTTCTTTAGGTGCCCATGCAAGTGTTTTTGAACCGATGGTTAGCACATGCAATATATCTCAAAATAAGTAACACTCCTTTAGATCTTAACAACACAAATAAGCTGATCTACACTCTAAGC
>JASDQU010737742.1:39546-62282 GCA_032191745.1 Picea mariana | reverse complement strand
GTATGACATCTAAACCACCAACTATATGAATTTGTGGTGAGGGAGGAGAATGTCATCACATCAACCCAAGTACTTGCAAATATTTTAGTTAAAAATTTCATTCAGAACCATATATTTGTTTACCATCTTAATGTTTCTTATTTTTTTTTTTTATATTCTCATTTATATACTTTAAAATTTGAAAAAACAAATTATATATATATATATATATATATATATATATATATATTTTATATTATCATTTATGTAATTTAAACTTTAAAAAACAACAAATATAGAAAGAATAATTTTTTTTTTCACACTATACTTTTGAAAATAAAATCTTTAAAAGAGAAAGCCTCGGATACCTCTACCATAAAATCAATTATTTTAACTTAAAAACGAACACACTAAATGAATAACTTTTCTTATAATATTCTTAAACATATATATGTACTAGTTTTTAATAATATCGTAAATATAAAATATTGAAAAATTACTAGTTCAAAAATGGAATATTCATAGATACTAATTTGATATGAATTCTAATCTTAGATCTAATTGTATATAGATTTTTATTTTTTTTTAAGTTAGTTGTATTATATATAAAGGGTCTTCCTAGACCAAAAGAAGATATAGAGTATAAAGAATATTCGTGCTGTAGTTACTGGACTGCCTTAACAGAGGGGAAACCAGTCCAGCCAGCTTAGAAGTCAAACATAAGGGGTAGAAATGTCTAAATATATTGTTTGAGACTAACTAGACAGCAACTAAAAAGTAGAAAGACAAGAGAAGCTAGAAGTGCCCTCATGACCTTATAGAGTTGGCAGATGACCTGGCCAGGTGACGTGGACAGCCTCGGACCACGACTCCTCCTCGACATATGTCACTCCATCGTCCCACCGCTTCCTCGCGTCCATGCTTCCCCCGGCTCTGTCGACAACTGGCGAGGTATCCTGCAACGCGCCACGTGTTGTGGCCATTTCCTTTGCCATATCCTCGTGCATAGCTTGGTTCTGCTCATTCCCAGCCGAACGCTGCGCCTGGGCGTTCCCCTTGTTGGTTGCACCACCGGGTTCCTTCGCCGAAGCCACACCTGCGATGTCCGTGGGGAGAGCCTCTTGCAGAGAGTTGAGGAGCTGGAGAAGGACTGCCACCTTCTCGTCCACAGCCAGCAGATGGAATTGAAGATCCTCCACCCCCTGGCGGAGTTCAAAGACCAAGCTGTACATGATTCCCAGGCTGTCTCGGAGCTGATTGTCAAGGAAAGAGTTCAATGGTTGATTCTCGCACGGCGGAGGTTCTCCCCCAGTTGTCCCAGCAGAGTTCTGATGTGGTGGAGGAGGAGGCTCGAACCCTGGAGGATTCAGAGGAAGGTGAGAGGAAGAAGACAACAGCTTAGGGATGATAGCGAGGCTATCAAAATTCGAGACAACGATATCAGGTGGCGCAGGAGGCATTGGCTCGGGGTGAAAAGAAGGAGAGGAGTGGGAGGACGGCGATGCAAGGGGTGAAACAGAGGGCCGACGAGGTTTCCATGGGGAACCTCTGCACGGGCGCCCTCGAGGGCGCGACATAATTCTAGTTGAGTGGTCGGAGATGGGCGCTAGGTGCACCAGGGGATGGACGGAAGTCGGAGGCTGAACCAGAGCGGTGGTGTGCGTGCCAATGCCAGTAAGTTTCAACAGAGGCTGCAGAGGGGAGAGCCAAATGATACCTGCGCAGAGACAAACGACGAGTAAACGGATCGCGACCATGATATGAAGCTCGAGGTGGGGAGAGAACCGATTAAATGTCGCCTGAGCCATAGTAATGGTATTTAATGTTGATTTGGGGTGGCGGGCGATGGCATGAGCCTGTCACATGGCTCTGTGCCTTACTGGTCGTGCCTTACCTCCACGTTGCGCCAGGTGTGCCGCAATATCACCCCATCCGGGGGATTGTATATAGATTATAAAGTGGTAATGCATTGGGAAATAGCAAAACAATTTAAAAGAGTAAATAATTTGAAAGCTTATGCACTTTATACCTTGATGAGATGTGTAACTTAATATAATTTGATAGATTAAAATAAAAGAATATTTAATTTTTTTATATAATATATATAGAGATGGCAATAAAAAAAATTAATAATATAAATCTATTTTAATTAAAATTTTTAACTTAATGTAATTTGATGGATTAAAATGTCTCCGAGGTGTAGGATAGTCGGTGACGGAGTGTGTTGTTAAGCCACTCCGTGTTGAAAAGTCACCGGTTCGAAACCTGCGGGGACAAAAAATCCAACCATGTTAAGGGTTGGTGTGGCTCAGGTCGGGTGCGATCCCTGGGTGATTTTGACGGCTTAGATGCCCCTAAGTCGCAGTTTCTCAAACCAAAGATTAATCCCAATGCCAAGAAAGTCCAGACCAATTAATAAAAAAAAATAAAAAATTGATAGATTAAAATAAAAAAAATATTTAATTTTCTATATAATATATAAAGATGGTAATAGAATAAATTAACAATATAAATTTATTTTAATTTAATTTTTTTAATTATTAAGAAGATAATTTTAAGAATCAAATATATTATGATAATCTTAATTATAATATATATTTAAATACTGGTTAATTTTAAATTTTTTTATACTTTTCATTTGTTTATTTTTGCTTTTACTTAAAAAATGGAGTTTGTGTTGTGGTTGATTTTCTTCTCTCTTCTCTCTAATTTTTGATGTGTCACACTAATATCTCATTTTTGAAAATATAGTGTATTATTCTACATTCTATTATTAAGCAAAGATTTGGTTGACAATGCATAGATTTATACATATATTATTTTTATATATTTTTGACATGTGTCTTTGAAATAGATATGGTATTTAAAAAAAGTAAATTAAAAAATAATATATTTTTATTTGATTAATATGAACTTCCATCATAAAACTTTGTACTTATGGGTTTTGACCAACCATAATTATTATAATTTTGAAAAAAATAACAATAGAGACAAAACTTTACCTTACCAAATTAAAATAAAAAAATAATTTATTGAAATGGTTGGAACTATCCTCTTATTAATTCTCTTTTAAAAATGATAGAACTTAGAGAGAAGACATCTTGAAGAAATTACTATGCAAATGTCCATATGTATGCCAATTAACTTTAAAAGGCTTTTTTACTTTTAATAAGTGTAATATGCTTATGAGAATTTCAAAATTATGGTCCTCCATGATTGTATTTGTTATCTTTGTTATGTTATCTTACCTTCCAGCTTATTAACTTAAAGTTACTTCTTAGTTTTTTACTTTTCTTTTCTCTCTCTACAATTTAAATAATAAGATTTTTTCTCTACAATTTAAATAATAAGATTTGTGTTATTATTGTTTTTCTTCTCTCTTATATCTACTTTATGTATCATATAAATATCATTTTTTTGAAAAGTTGCATGCATGGATTTTTCTCTTCTATATCTACTTTATGTCACACATAAAAAAAATTCTTTGGAAAAGTTGCATGCATGTGTTTTTAAATATTATTATTTTATATGTGAATTACTTCAATCCTTATTCAACGAGGATAGTTGTATGCCATTATGACAATAAAGTAAAAGGAGGGTGTATAGTTTAGAGTGCATGAATTGTTTATAGTGTTGTTTAATTGTTCTATATTTTGGTCTTTTTCGCTGGAATCTAGCGACATAAATCTTCATAAAATTATAAAATTTTGTTGTTTAAATTGCATTTTTGAATGCATAAATGGATTCAGCCTTCTGAAAAACCTTTGAGTCACTTGGATTATACGATATAAACCAGTCAAATATGCAGATTCAACAATATCTCGCCAAATTTCAAGCAAAACTAAACAAAAAATATCCCAAAAAAATAGCCAAAACTTAGAACAACTAGACTATGACATTGTTTATACTCATATATCATTCACTCACACATGTTCTTGAAGTTTTTCACTCTTTTTTTTTCTCTCTCTACAATTTAAATAATAAGGTTTGTGTTATTATTGTTTTTCTTCTCTCTCCTATATCTAATTTATACAAAGCACCTTTAACTAGAATCAATGTAGTTGTATGCAAAC
The DNA here is from genome assembly GCA_032191745.1 of Picea mariana. Lineage (NCBI taxonomy): Eukaryota > Viridiplantae > Streptophyta > Pinopsida > Pinales > Pinaceae > Picea > Picea mariana. The sequence continues at coordinate 58,230 of JASDQU010737742.1, read as the reverse complement.
CTAGAGCAATAGCATGATGAACCAAAAAGTCTCCAGGACCGATTGTTAAGAACAATGAATTATTATTATCATTAATAGCATTTAACCAACCAGGTAACCATATGCTCTTACCTGCATCGAATGCTAGACATGCATATGCTTCTCTTTCCTATATCTATTTTATGTACCACCTATATATCTTCTCATTGAAAAGTTGTATGCATGTACTTTTTAATATTATTACTTTATGTATGAATCACTTCAATGCTTATCCCTTATTATACCTGTCGATAGGCATGGTATATAGCATTGAATTAGTCTTGACTTTCTATTAGTTCATGGTTGACAAAAAAATATACATCTTTTTAATTAAAGTTTTAAAAAATAATAATTTATTTTAAATTTCAAAACTCATTTATCTGAAATTTTATTGGCCAAAAATTTTGAAGTCTTATTGCTGTCTTCTCTTCCCCCAATGTTATTGTAGTAAATATTTCTGTCTTCTAGTCTTGTCTAGTCATTTCATATTTCATCCATTGATCAGGCATTCAACAACATGTTCAATTGTCATAATTCGGGGTGGCGGCACCAGGAAAGGAGTATCATAGAAACATATTTTGGAAAGAGATCAACTGGCTGGGAGGGGTTGTACCCTTCACTGAGGTGACGGTCCACGTGCGCAGGCACCTCGTCTACTTCTGCATCAACTACGCCATCGTTCTGCTGGCCATTGTGCTCTGCAACCTCCTGGGGCAACCCATCTATTTGCTCGTGGTCCTCGTTGTTGCCGTTGCCTAGTGCGCGCTGTACTTCTTCCGAAGCGAACTGCTCGTGGTCTTCAGTCGGAGCTTCGACGACGAGACAGTGTTGGCTGGGATGACCGTGGTCACGGCCCTGGCACTCCTGCTGACTGGGGTTATTGCGACGATCTTGACCGCGGTTGTGATTGTTTTCATTCACGCGACGTTGCATGGCTCAGATGAACTAAGCCAATAGTCATTTCATCCATGAACTAAACCAATACTCAATTTAATTCGGTTGCCAACTAGGCATTAAATCAGTACTCCTAGTGCATATTATTATATTCGGTAGGTATATGCTACCTAGTAACCTTGTTCAATGATGATAGGTGTATGTCATTATGACATTAAATTAAAAGAAAGATATATAATTAAGAGTGTATGAATTGTTTATATTCATTAACACATGTTTTTGAAATTTGAGGTGGATATAGTATTTTAATATTATTACTTTATGTATGAATCACTTCAATGCTTATCCCTTATTCAATGATGATAGTTGTATGTCATTATGACATTAAAGTAAAAGAAGGGTGTATAATTGGGAGTGTATGAATTGTTTATACTGTAACACATGTCTTGAAATTTGAGGTAGATATGGTATTTTAAGTAAAGTTGTTAAGAGAGAAATAGAAGCTCATTTGAAGGGTAGATATAGTATTTTAAGAAATATAGTATTTTAAGAAAAGAAGTTGTTAAGAGAGGGGGTAGATATAGCATTTTAAGAAAATAAGTTGTTAAGACAGTACATATTTAAAATAAAATATATAAATATTATTTTATATATATATATATATATATATATATATATATATATATATATATATATATATATTTTAAGTATATAAAGTGAAGTTAAAGAGATTTTAAATTAAATAAAAATAAAAAATTATTAATAATATTAATTTAATTTTTTAAGATAATAAATATATGAAGAAAAACTTAAAAAGTATTTTATGTTTTTCAATTATATTCATACTTGTGTCAATTAATTGAAAAAATGAATTACATATTGCTATACTTTTTCTTTATTATTTTTCTCTCTAAAAATATAAGAATAATAATATTTGTGTTGTGATTGTTTTTCTTCTCTCCTACTTTATATGATACACAAAAGCATCACTTCTTTGGAAACTCTACATGCATTTAATTTCTCTCCTTTATATGATACACAAAAGCATCACTTTTTTGGAAAATCTACATGCATTTAATTTCTTTAATTCTTGGAAACTCTACATGCATTTAATTTCTTTAATATTCTATGTTATTATTCAATTACTTGAATATTTATCCCTTCCTCGATGATTTAATTTCTTTAATATTCTATGTTATTATTCAATTACTTCAATGTTTATCCCTTCCTCAATGATGCTTATTGTATGTAATAATGCCATTAATGAGGGAGAAGGTGTGTGTTTATGAGACACATTATCTTCATGGATGATTGGCACTTCCTTGAGGAAAGTAGTTGTGAAGAGTAGGGCATGTTTAAAGAAGTTAACATATGTGTAAATTAATTTTTAAAATTGAGTTTAAGAGAATTCAAATTAAATGAGGGTGGAAAAGTGCAAAAATATAAAGTAAAGTTATATAAATTTGTAAGATTATATAGATAAATATAAATCATATATTAAAATTAGGGATGTAATTTTGTATAAATATTTTTGTAGTTATAATATGAAAATGATTTTTTTTTTATAGATAAGAAAAGAATCAAAATATTAATATGGAATTAGATCCTATCATAAGTATATATCATTATAGTAAATAGTGAGAATTCCATGACAGCATATAAAATAATAATAACTTATTTTTAAGGTCACGGCTAGACATCAAATTGGTGTATGAGACCTTTTTGTTTGAGGAACAATGGACCCCCTCCACAAAGTGATTTGATTGCTAAAGTTTACGGAGGTATACATACCCTACCCGCCTTTGGATTTGAAACTGTGATGTTCATGGAGGAAACACATGCTCTTAATCATTAGGCCCACTCAGGTTGTATACATGATATTAGAAGCTAGAGAAGGGCCATAATACATGGCAAAAAAACTATTGAGAATGTTAGTATTGGAAAAAGGAAGGATGTCTATCCTAAATACACTTTAAAGCTCAATTATATAGTACTTGTAATATAAATGATCTCCATAACTTGTTAATTTAGGACAAACAAAGAGAGCTAGGAAAGTTTATATGCAATCTTTCAACTATAAAAACAAAATGTTAAATCAAAACAAATTAGTTAACAAAGATCCAATAAACCAAAGTTTGTCTCAGTGAAGGGTAATCATCATAATAGTGTTATATTCTTTGCATGATTAGCCCCACATGTTGTACGTTGCGTTGAGTGCCTCAAGGGGTTTGGGGGCAAAGCCCTAAAAAAAAATTGGGGTTGTTTTTTGTCTGTTTTTTAGTGGCTTTTGGGCAATTGTTTTTCGACCCATTGTATTATAATTTTGGTTAAGGAATCTAACCCGAGTTGACATATTAGGGTTTTGGATGCCACAAAATCATATATATTGTATTGTAAACAGTGAAGTTAATACAATGAGAGTTAAAGTTGTGGCTCTAAACATTTGTTGGTTTTCTTAAGGGTTTCTAGGGTAAATTTCTTAGTGTAACTACGTGTGAATGTTATTGTTTTCTTTCTGTTTTATAAAGAATTTTTGTGTACATTGCTATACTATAAAGGTTTAAAACCTACATTTGGTATCAGGACAATTATTGGCTTCAAGGGGACACCTTTGTTGTTAAGGGTTCAATTATCTTGGGTTTGTAATAAACCTAGTTTTAGTGGGAGCTTTGTAGTGGTGATTCTTGTGGTGAAAGAGAATGACTAGCGATTCTAAAATCAAGATCGAGAAATGTAATGGGCAAAGCTTTGAGCTTTGGAAGCTAAACATGGAGGATATTTTGGTAGACAAAGAATAGTGGGTTGTTGTGGATCATGGTAGTGCACCTATAAGTATGTCAACGAAATGAAAGAGTAGACAAAGCTCCATAGGAAAGCAAAGAGCAAAATGTGGTTGTGTCTTTCAAATTAAAAGAAACAATTTCATCATTTTAAAATTACAATTTTGACAAATATTAATAAAAATAAATTTTGATAATGATAAATTGAAAATGCTTTTTCTAAACTTTCGAATCCGACGATTTTGGTAAAATCATCATTTTCAGTATTTTAAAATGCATTTTTGAATGTATAAATGGATTGAGCACTCTGAAAAATTAAGTGAATTGAAAAAGATCAAAAATTTAAATTATTTAACCTTCTTTATAAATTATTGAAAAACTTTAAATGCATATAAATAAATTAATAATAATAATAACTAATCATAATAATAATAATAAAATATATAATAATATAATAAAGAATCATAAACTTATTTTATTTTGATTTCAAAATTTTAATAATCAATAAATTTAACGTCTTGTATTCAGCAATAGATTTTAAACAATAAAAACCATTTTATAGAAAGCTAACCAACACCATAAATTTACATCTTTTTATATTTTTTATTAGATACTTATTAAAATTAAAAATTAAAAAAAAATCTWTATTAAYTGATATAKACTTGTTATTATTATTATTTTTAAAATAAAATAAAATATTTTTAATTATTATTATTTTTATTTGAAACACCATGAAACATTAAAGTAARGGAAGATAAGTGAAACCCGATGTATGAATTTATATAGAGAGTGTCTTGRAAATTGAGGTGGGCTTTATATTTTAAGAGAATTAATTGTTTACACAGAGGGCATTTTAATAAAGTTGACATGGGATGTGACATGAACTTCAAATAATTTCCACTTTTGGTAGGTATAATGAGACATTTCTCCTTTTTCCTTCTTTGGTTCTGGTCCCTTTCTCATAGATCGCATTACCCAGGTTTGTCTTTTGTTATGCTGGATTTTCTTCCCTATCATATCTCTATTTCTTTATCTTTCTCCTTCTCATTTCTCTATTTCTTTATATACCTACCCACGTCTTCACCTTGAAAAGTGGTTGTACTTTTTACCACTAAACAAATCTTTGTTCACTTCTCTATAATGTACGGTTATGTATATACATTTGTTTACTTATATATATACGGGATAGCATATCATGAATACTTAACAGATACATATATATTTTATTTATATTTATTATAGTTTGTATAAAATGAGTGGAAAGTGATTATTTTGATAAAATTTAATAACTTAAAATATATAAAGTTAAGTGAAATCAATTTTAAAAAAATTATAATAAAATATATAAATGAAAAATATTAAAAATTAAAATAAATTATATAATATATTTATATAAAAATTCATTAAATATTTGTTTATTATATAATATTTTTTGAATTCACTTTATTATGTTCTTAAAAAATTTTCTTTACTTTGAGAAAGAATCAACCATGACAACATAATAATCCTTTTTCAACCTTATTTCATATATTTTCATATTAAGTTATACATTTTGTGATGTATTAGTTGAAGAAAGCTGAGGTACTATGAGGCTGCCAAATCTAGTATGTTTTTGGCTAGAATTTAGCTTTAAGTTTCAATCTCCAAAACTGTAATTTGCTGCGTTTTAGGACAAAAAATAGTTTAGTAACTTTCTGCCCATAATTTGTATTGGTTAAGTGTTCTTTGAGGTGCCCTTGCAAGTGTTTTCGAACCAGTGGTTAGCACATGCAATATATCTCAAAACAATTAACACTCCTTTAGATCTTTACAACACAAATAAGCTGATCTACACTCTAAGCATGCATGAAATGAACATTAGCGTTTTTGGTCAACATGACCCTGGATAACCCCCCCGAGGGAAAACCAATTTGGAATGGAAGTATATATAAGTCGTGTCTAAAGCATAGAGTACAACAAGTAATACAATATGATGGAACCTGTATAAAATGCAAGCTCATCTCAAGTCTTGCCAAAGGAATCAAGAAGAAATGTGCCCAAGTTTAGTGCGCCTCTTCCCTTGTTGCCAAACTCACTCAAGTGATGCGGCCTTGACCTTTGTTGCTCCGAAGAAGAATCCCTTGCATCACAATGTGCTCTTGTGTGCTACCTCTCCAATGAGATCAAAAAATCAACAATCCCTCAAGTCTAGCTCATGCCTGCTAGGTGTGCGCCCTCCTCCTATAGTGTGCCCTCCTCCAAGCAGATGTGATCACCAAATATAAATAGGGGTCCAAGCTCCCATAGCTCCTCCATGAATAGAAGCGCCCAAGTTGCCCTCTTCCATAGCTTCCAACCTTATTCTCATGCTCCCTCTTAAACTCTCCAAGTGAACATAAAAGTGAATAAGCCTCCCTTTGCCCCTTGTGCCCTCCTTGAGCAATCCATAAGGAAACCTAAATTTGGATGGCTAGGATCATCCCAAGCCATCCCTAATCAATGGTTGATATCATCCCACAATAATCTCACTTACAAACCCACTTTGGGTTAAGTTCCCTAAGTTCACTTTATGTCTCCCAATTCACCCACAAAGTGAATTAATAGTCACTTTAGGATAAAATGACCAAATTTCACTTTTTACTTAAATCTCCCAAGTCAAAGTGAAATTAGACATAAAGACAAGGTACAAGGGTACCAACATCTTCCTCTTGTGGTTAGAGGCTCAAAACCACAAGGGAACCACTTCTCGAGGTACACCAAAACTCAACACTCCCTCTTACCGAGGAAAGTGTTTCTCACCAATCAATCTCGTCCCAGTTGTGGACTTCCTTGCCCACTGAAAAGGCCTAGGTGAGTATGGTTATACCCTCTCATCAAAGTGGCCTCTGTCTCTGATCTACTTGATCTGCCTCATCTCTAGATGGAAGTCCATCTCCACCTGCCTGAGATCACCTAGATCTTGGCATCTCACCAAAGATCTCTCCCTCAACATCTCACCAAAGGTCTCTAGGTCTTGGCATCTCACCAAGATCCTCTCCTTGGTCTCTCACCAAGGCCCTATACTCATGGCATGCAAATGAGTCACATCTCTTGGTATTTCACCAAGTGTCTCTAAGTTTTGACATCTCACCAAGATCCTCAACCTTGGTCTCTCACCAAGGATTTCTACCTCTTGGCATATCGCCAATGGTCACTACTCTTGGAATCTCACCAAGAGTCTCTCTCTTAGCATCTCACCAAGAGTCTCTCTCTTAGCATCTCACCAAGAGTCTCTCCCTTGGCATCTCACCAAGAGTATATGAATCTTGTCATCTCATCAAGATCCTCAACTTGGCCTCTCACAAAGTGACTTCCACCTGACGTGGAACTTGAACATGATATGCTCGTCTCCATAGACAAGTGAGGCTCAACCCTCTGTGGTTCCCTACTCTTCCTCATCAATCTCTAATGCTCTGAATCCCCTACACCAACCTTCTATCTTGACAACTTTGAAATTGAAGTTGTCTCGGGTGGACCAGTCACCCCTGAAGATGGTGTCCTTGAAGACTGAGTCTGAGCTCCCTCTGAATTAGTACTCTGAGTCAATAGGTCCTCCTCAACTCTGTCTCCCTACCTACAGCTGGATGGTGTATCAACTGACAAATAATTGACAAAATCACACTCCCTCTCAAACTGACTAATGAACTCCTTCTCATCTGTTGTTGTTGTCGTACCATCGTGCTTCTTCTTCTTCTTCCTCTTGGGACATTGTCTAGCATAATGCCCCATCTCACCACAAGAAAAGCATCTAACTTTTCTTATGTCCTTCTTCTTCCCACTGCCACTCTCATGTGGTTGGGTCCCTCCCTTGGGACCTTGTCTCACACCCTCAATGTTCTTCTTCTTGCCCTTTGACCAAAGAGAAAGATCCTCATCCCCCTCAGGCGTATGTTGACGTCCTGAAGATCCAAAGCTGCATCTCAACTCCTCTTGTACAAAGTCATCCCAAAGTCTCTCCCAAGTAGGCACGACCTCCCAGACAACAATGCCTCGTACAAATGAATCCCAAGGTTTGGAAAAGTTGTCCTCACCATAAAGTTTGGATCTACAATCTTTCCAACCGCTGCTAACTCATATCCGATTTGAGTGAATCTGCCTATGTATGATGTGACCGTCTCGAAATCGAGCATCTGAATGCTCCCAAGCTTGTCTTGCAGAACCATCTTTTGGTTTTGGTTTGGACTCGGGTAAAGTTTGCACAATGATGCCCATATCTCAAATGCATAGTCTTTACCAGTTAGATGGGGTATGATGTGGTCCCTCACTGCATCACAAATAGTCCTCTTCCTCTTGGTGTTTTTCTTCCTAAAATATGCATCCAACAATGGTGAAGGAGCAGTTGCAAGAGGAATCACCATGGGAGCTTGAACTATATCCCATAGTTCAATATCCTCCAAGACAAATGTGATCTTGGTCTTTCAAGGGGAACATTTGCTAGCTTCGTCTAGCCTATCCTTCATCCTCATCTGGGACACCAACACGGTTGTCCACTAAAGCTCACACTGATGCTAAAACTGCAAAAGAACTCAACCTCACCACTTGACACACAAGCGGAATTAAGACTGTCAAAACATGTCCAAAAACAGTCCTACAGACTTTCCAACAAATCTTCCCACAAGCTATCCACTAAAATTGCCAACTAGTTGTCCAAAAATCTGCCGACAAGCTGTCAAGAAACTACCCACAAGATGCTATTAAAAATCAACAAAACTTCACCACCAGGGGCTTTGATACCATGAAGAAAAATGAGGTACTATGAGGTTGCAAAATTTGGTCTGTCCTTGACCAGAATTTAGCTCTAAGTTTCAATCTCCAAAATTGTCCTTTGTTGTGATTTAGGACAACAAACAATTTAGTAACTTTTCGCCCATAGTTTTTATTGGTTAAGTGTTCTTTGAGGTGCCCTTGCAAGTGTTTTCGAACCGGTGGTTAGCACATCCTATATATCTCAAAACAAGTAAGACACCTCTAGATCTTTACAACACAAATAAGTTGATCTACACTCTAAGCATGCTTGAAATGAACACAAGTTTTTTTGATCAACATGACCCTGGATAAACCCCCCCCCGAGGAAACCAGTTTGGAATGGAAGTATATATAAGTGGTGTCTAAAGAATAGAGTACAACAAGTAATACAATATGATGGAACCTGTATACTGTCACATACCCACTATGGAAATTAAATTTTTCGTCGATTTCTCAAATATCAGACCCCCGAGACATCTACGGAGGTCTGGCGTAAGCTAGCTCTTCCCTCGTTTGTTCCCATAGGATCGCGGGTCACGACCACAGGTCGAACAAATATGGCATCCTTTCGCTCTTCGTGACTCGGCGCTACCAGAGTGTCAAGTCCTTCGACTTTGCAAACCCTGACACAGCGAAGCGCCGAACCCCAAAAGGGCTGGCGAGCACAAATTTTCTGTTTGGGTCTTGTCCTCGTGACCAGGCGCTTAAACCGACAAAGACCTTACCGACCTTTCATGATTTCGGGAAATCACGATGCATGACTTCTTCCTCTCCCATTCAAATTCCCGAAAACCATGAAGTCTCCCAAGTTTCCCTCCAAAGGGAAATCAACGACTGTAAGCCTCCCCTGATCCGACGGTATGGATCCTTTCGGGGTTTCGGTACTCGAGAGTTCAAAATGCAACGAATCCAAGATTCCTTGTCATCTAAATCTCCGAATTCTGATATGGAAGTTCGTGTAAGAGATCAATGGCTCTTAAGAGTGTGGATCCAACGGTCCACGGGATTTTAGGACTTTTCCCAAATCTCTGACCGCTCACCACGCGTCTCCTCTGATGGATGATCCAGATTCTTTCGGTACTTCCCCTCTCCACTACAACGCGTATCGGGATTTCGGGCATCGAGATTTCACGAATCGCGGGGGCAAGGTTTTCTAGCCCTCTGGTTTTCCGGATGCCGAAACGCCGAAACATCGACCGGCAGCCACGTGTCCCTCTGATGGACGATGACGACCTTCCGCCAAGATCAACGATCATGATATTTTCGGGATGATCAACGGTCACGATCAATTCCCGGTTTTCCTTAACCTCATTCACACCTTAAACCGATTCGAGGTTTCAGTAATCGCGATTTCGCGACTCGAGAAGACAAGGGATTCTTGCCCTTTGGCTTCCCGGGTGCCGAAAGGACGAAATGCCGATCAACAACCACCTGTTCCTTCGATAGACGGCTGCGATCTTCACCCACGATCAACGGTCGTGATCTTTCGGGATGATCAACGGTCACAATCAAATCCCGCCTTTCTCAAACTTATTCACACTTAAACCGATTCGGGGTTTCGGTAATCGGGATTTCGTGACTCCCAGTGACACAAATCCTCTATCACTCGAATCCCCGATATCTGAAATACCGATGGACTCTCGATCTCCGCCATGTGTCCTCCACGGATGGAGGGTCTAGATCTATGTCGGGACTTTCACCATGGAGCGTCCCAATCTCTTGTCATCAGGACTCCCAGAATCCCGAACTCCAAATCCCCGATACCGACTCCTCTCTCGGGACTTTCACCCCTGTTCACGAGGGCTTAACCCTCCTGCCTCTCCTAATAGATCCAATGGCTATCGGGTTTTCTAGCTAAGATTCGATGGATGTCAGGTTTTCTAACCAAGATTTGACGACTCAGATCTGTCCCATGCCGTGTACCGACTCCTACTCTCCGGACGTGGAAAAATCCAACGGTTCAGATACTCCCACAGACCTTGGGGATCTACGGTCTCGATTTCCTCGCTACTCACGAAGATAAAAGAAAAGGGGTAAGGCAGGTAACTCCCTTGTTTCTTCCTCCAAAATAATGGACGTGAATGACCGCAGATCTCTCGACGGGATCTCGTCCGTTGATCGATACTTATCCCTACGCTGCTACTTCGGGATTCCAAGAGGATCATTCTTCCTCGTACAGGGTTGCTAAGACTTGTGCATTCGGGTCCTTTTTCCAGGTTCTTGGTAAACTTTTCCAAGAAGGGTATCTCTGTGGAGAGGTTTATTTAGGGGCATTCCTGGAGACAGGTAAGGGGAAACAAATTCCCAAGAACGGACTGGAAGTCCAACTTGGTTCAACTTTCACATAATTAAATTTATCTATCAACATAAGCCATGCATGGTTTTTCTGTTACAAGCATACATCTACCATTTCTTATCAAAACACTGCACATGCAGTCTTATACTGTAATCATTCACAATTTCACAGTTTATGAGCATATATGTCAGCATATGAATTTCAAGGTGCAAGATGTAAAACACTTATCAGCAATAACACCAGAAGTAAGTGCAACTGCTAAGAGGGGTGCTCGTTTCCACCCAACTGTAGGCTCAGCTATTTTGATAGGATTTACAACTAGCCACCCCCGAGCTGAGACCACGATGCTGCGAGACTGTGTCTTGGTTTGCTAGTGATCGAGAATGAGGGTTACTCTCCCCCTTCTCTGCTATCATTCACTCTGCATATCTCCAGAGTTCTCTTCCTCCCCTCACGTCTACCCCTAATCGCTTCTCCCTCAAGTCTAGCTCATGCCTGACAGGTGTGCACCCTCCTCCAAGTAGATGTGATCCCCAAAAATAAATAGGGGTCCAAGGTCCCATAGATCCTCCATGAATAGAAGGTCCCAAGCTGACCTCTTCCATAGCTTCCAACCTCATCCTCATGCTCCCTCTCAAACTCTCCAAGTGAACATAAGAGTGAATGAGCCTCCCTTTGCCCCTTGCACCCTCCTTGAGCAATCCATAAGGAAACCTAAATGTGGATGACTAGGATCATCCCAAGCCATCCCTAATCAATGGTTGAGATCATCCCACAATAATCTCACTCACAAACCCACTTTTGGTTAAGTTCCTTAAGTTTACTTTATGTCTCCTAATTCACTCACAAAGTGAATTAATAGTCACTTAAGGCTATGACCAAATTTCACTTTTGACTTAAATCTTCTAAGTCAAAGTGAAATTAGACATAAAGTACAAGGTACAAGGGTACCAACATCTCCCTCTTGTGGTTAGAGGCTCAAAACCACAAGGGAACCACTTCTTGAGGTACACCAACACTCAACACTAGTATCCTTATCGAAATAAAGAAGACCTTTCGAAGAATGACTCGACGAGAGATGCTTGAATGAGATGAGGTTCAAATCACATAGGGGAATGAAAACCTTGACAATTATTGCAAAACATGTATGAAATGGAAACATACAAGAAAAAAGGAGACCTTACATGTGGTTGGTTATAAGTAGATATGGAATCGAAGAAGGATAATACAATATATCGAGAATGAGTAAACTAACAATTGATTAGTGTGGTAGAAGCATGAATGCACTGCGAATGTAGCCCAACTCTCGATAGAGTGTTGCATGAAACAAAATGTAATCACATGGACAAGAGGGAAAACATGGATTAGATAGTTGTGGATGCTAGAACATGAGGCAACATGGAAATATTAGTTAATTAGAACAATACAAACATGTCAATGATGAGAGATCATTATAGTTCCAATTGTAGAAGGTTAGGCTATGTCATGGAAGTTAAATAACTGATGAGACAATTATTGAGAGAAGTGCAACCACATAGATGTTGTGAATCAAAGAGGGGTGGGATTGATTTGTTGCATGAGAATAAAAAGGAAAGGCCTTAAAGGACCTAGGCACTTAGCTAGTGCAATTTTGAACAATATTGTAAGGCCGAAGGGAAAAACCTGCCACGACCATTCACTAGCAAGGTCTCAAGACAAATAGAGAGTAGATTTGAGATATAATAGATGATAAGAGCCTCTAAAATAGAGAGAGAGCTTCTACAATTGAATTGCACTATGTAATTATGTACAATAACATGATAATATGATCCCTTATGTATCTATGTAAATGAAATATAGGTATTGGTTAACATGTCTTGGATATCGACATTGATATGAATACGAAAAATTCTTGTATCACGAATTGGTTGTGAAGTTTGAATGTTGAGGCCTTGTCTTTGCATCATTTGTTATTAGAGCTAGCAACAACATTTGGACAAGAGATGAAATGGTAGCAGAAATAAGGATAAAAACACAACATGATGATGATGATGAAGAAGATGCCCATAGAGATTAAGTGGCATGATAGAAAGCATATGAATGGAATGATACAACATATGACGATGAAGCATGAGAAGATTGTAGAGGTTGAGTCAATAAAGCATGAGAAATGAAGTATCAAAAGGAAGAATATTGCTGAATCGAGTTAAATATGCTGCTCATAGAAGATAACAAATATTAAATCAACTAGTGAAGATAAAGAAAGTTGCAAGAGATGTGTTGCAGACAACATGAGAGATCATGGGTAGAGAGAAAGACTATTGAAGGTAYGTCTATGAAAARTCATGATGTTGAAGGTAGAGGACAATTGCCTAGTTAATTGAGTTGGGGAGATATGTAACATTGGGAGTAGGAAACTTTGTGTTGTGTAGTTTTGAGCAAGATAGGTTAGCTACATCGTAAGCATATGCGTAAGTTCCAAGAGAATTTGGTTAACTAAAATTTCTTGTTAATTACGAAGTTAAAGATAATTTAAATTAAATCAAGAATACTAGGAATTAAGTGATGTGGTTTAAGCTATATATTAATAATCATATTCATGAATGCGCTCAAGGCAAAAACAATATTAATATGAAAAAAAATCAATATGCCATTGTAATGGTAAGACTTGCAATTATTATAAGCATTGTATAAATAAAAACTACAGTTAAAAGGGCATGTAACACTTTTAATACCTATGAATGGAATGATTTTCTAATATTTTGATTTAAAAGCAAGGAAACATATTATTAACTTGGAACTAAAGTTGTCATAGGGATAGGTTATTGTAGTAAGGTAGAGTGCGATACAAGGCATCTCGCAAATGACCCACAAGTGGGATAGGGCCATAAGGTATRTAAGCACTAATGTTAGTACATGAAAACACAAGTCATGGAGGGYCCATAAAGTATGGAATCACCAATGCTAATACATGACAACACAAGTCATGGAGGGCCCATAAGGTATGGAATCACAATGCTGATACATGTATCACAATCATCTCGCAAATGATCCACAAGTGAAATAAAGCCATAAGGTATGTAAGCACCAATGTTAGTACATGAMAACACAAGTCATGGAGAGCCCATAATGCATGGAATCACCAATACTAATACATGACRACACAAATTGTAGAGGGCCCATAAAGTATGGTATCAAAACCACTATTAATATGAGTTTGTGATGAAGGAAAATGTAATCACATCAACCTAAACACATACAAAACTTAACTTATAGACCCATTTAAGGGCACAACATGTCACTTACAAGGAATTGAACCTRGGTGGGGAGGGTAAGAATCATTCCTCCCAATCACCCAAGCTATATCCAATGGATAAAAATCTCAAAATTTTAATAATAAAATAAATTAACATAAATTCATCTTAATTTTTTTTAATAATTAAATATATTATGATATTATTAATTATAATATATATTTAAATATTAGTTAAAATTAATTTATTCATAAGTTAATGATGAAAACATTGACTTTTAAACTCTCCATTAAAATTTTATTTTCTCATTGTATATGTCAAATTAATTTGAAAAACATCCTTTTAAAAATCTTCATAATTTTCATTTTTTTTACTTTTTAATATTTTTTTTCTTTTCTTTTACCTTCAAAATAGATTCTCATAATTTTCATTTTTTAACTCTTTTATATCTTCCTTTTCTTTTCCCTTAAAAAAAAATGGATTTTCACAATTTTCATTTTTTTATATATATTTTTTTCTTTTCTTTTCCTTTTTTTTTTCCACATAAAAATTTCAGCATTATATTAGAGATATAATTGTGTTCTTAGCTCAAGAGTTTACAACGCGAGGATATCAAGTACCTAGAAAGAAATGAAATGTATGCGCGATCCAAACTAAACAAATTACAAATTACAGGCTACAGGTTGGTTCTACTGCCCAAAATACGGGGATTACCGAAGAGTAGAAATATATAGAAGAAAGAAATTGTTTTGAAAGAATTCTTTTGTCAAATAGTCTGTTCGAATCTTTGATAATTTGTGGTTGTCACTTATTCTAAAAAATATTTAGAACATGTCTGTAGCCCTCGTGCCCATCCATCCAGATATTGAAGGTGATGGAGCCGACTTTTTTCTTGAGTGCCACCTTAGAGAGAAGGTCAGCTTCTTTATTATTTTCACGATAGATATGGATGACTGAGAGTTTGGTGAAGGTAGTTTGGAGTTGTCTGATCCTGCCCTTCAAGCCCATGAGAGTAATGATCTGTAGTTTACCCTTATAATTAAGCCAGTCTATGATGATGCGTGAATCCCTAAACAACATAAGTGTTTCTAAATTTAGTCTGAAGGCGAGGAGGAGAGAGGCCTAGGCGCCCAATAACTCTGCCTTGGTGTTGGTGCCCTATCCACAATTAAAGGTCCATTTGCAAAGAGTATTATGAGAGATATGAATCACTCCTCCTGCGCCACTCTGCATGTTGTTTGATTGCGAAGCTCCATCAAACCAGGCTATGGGAAACTCCACTGGAGAGATGGTTTGGTGTTTTGTCTTAATAGTAATAACTCTTGGGTTAATGGAAGACCAGAAGTTGTGCATGCCAAGTGATTTGTAGGCCACTGGAATGGTTGAAGGAGATTTACTGACGAAGATATAACTGTTTCTATCAATCCAAATATACCAACAAACCATTGGAGGGAGGTTAAGGGAATGATGCGCGAGCTTTGACCAGTTATCGCCAAATTGTGATAGTCCCAGGTATTAGTTAATTTGAGGACAACAACAATGGTAGCCCAGACTGTGTGAGTAAAGGCACAAATAATAAAAATATGTTGGACAATTTCTTCAGCTTGTTGATAGAGGTGGAAAATATTGGGGCTGACCCATCACTTTTTTAAAAGCACATCCCAAGTATTTATCTTGTTTTCGAGAGAGAGCTAGATGAACAATTTTATTTTGAGCGCGAGGTTCCAAGACCAGAAGTTGTGTCTTCATCCATCGATAGAGAGGGGCTAGGTATGGTTTTAAAGTTATGTATAGACATTGTTTGCAGTCAAGGTACCCGAACGGTCGCCCCCCGTCCACATCGGTCCATCCGCTGTAGCTTGGAGCTGAAATCTCGTAGTCACTAGTTGTTGGCAGTAGTTAGTCCATTCGGGCGCAAGAAACGAAGGGAGCTCGAGGTCCAACCTAGTTTTCCAATTATTTAAAAGGAAACCGGGTCTACAAGGTCCAGCCGATTGGAAAAATAAACAAATATTTTTTGAGTTTAAATGAGGTTTTTCATTTTTTCATATTTTCTTTTCCCTTACAAAATGGGTTTTTTTTTTCTCTCTCTCTCTCCTCTCTCTACTTGTGATGTATCACACTAGATTCTTTTTCCAAAAATATAGTGTGTTGATGTAGATTCTATTATGAAACAAATGTTTGGTTAACAATGCATAGATTAAAATATAGTGTAATGTCGTACATTATATTATTAAACAATTATTTGGTTGACTATGCATATGTTAAAATATAGTGTAATGTTGATGTATCTTTGACACATGTTCTTGAGATGGATATGGTATTTACAAATGAACATATTTCCATTTAATTGATGGGAACTTTGGTCATGAAATGCTCAAGGGTTTTGACTCAATTAATGACAATTGTGATCATTGTAATTTTGAAATAAATAGTAATGAAGAGAAAACTTTACCTCACCAAATTAAAAAAGAGAAGAGGACTCCTCTAAAAGATTATTAAATTGTCCACTTATTAACTAGCTCCTTTTAAAAAGGGTAGAATACATCTTTAAGAAATCACAATGTAGGTGTCCATATATATGCCAATTAATTTAAAACATTTTTTTTCCTTTTAATAAGTGTAATCGGGTTGATAGCCCCTAGGATTAGCTCAAGTGATCATGAGATAGATGTGAGGCCTCTTATCTCTCTTATGGGTTCTATCCCCTTAGGGTTAGGTGATGTAATAAAGTGTAATTGGGTGGATGAGAATTTCAAAATTGTGGTCCCATGATTGTATTGTGTAATTGGGTGGATGAGAATTTCAAGATTGTGGTCCCATGCTTGTATTGTTGTTGATTTTTGTTATTATTGTTTTTCTTCTCTCTACTATGTCTACTTTATATACTACACAACTATCTTCTTGGAAAAGTTGTATGAATGAGTTTTTAAATATTATTACTTTATGTGTGAATTATTTCAATGCTTATCCCTTATTCAATGATGATATCTATGCCATTATAGCATTAAAGTAAAACAAAAAATCATGTAGTTGAGAGTGCATGAATTCTTTATACTCATATATCATTAACACATGTCCTATGTAGTTGAGAGTGCATGAATTCTTTATACTCATATATCATTGACACATGCCTTTGAAATTTGAGGTAGATATGGTATTTTAAAAATAGTAATTGTTAAGAGAGAAAGCATGTTTAAAGAAGCCCACTTGGAACTTTCCATATATGTTTGTGTGTGTATATTTTAACATAAATGATTGTTTTGTATTAGCAAAATTGTGGTTGCCGAATGGGGCCACAATCTGATACATCATTATTACATAGATCTTCAAAAAGAAAGTTCAAACGTTCTCCCATCCATAGGATAAAAGGGAGAAATCCATCTCTAGACCTTCCATGACTAAGTCTTTATTAGTTCCTGAATACAAGAATAAATTCTTACGAATTGCTTACATAAGATAATGTAAAAGAAAAACATAATCATTATTTAGTTAAAACTCTCCCCCCACTAAACATGAGAGAATCCAAGGTTTGTTGAGTACCATAATAAATTTATGACTCTACTTCTTTCTCTCTACGTTCTGCATTTCATTTTCTGCCTCTTGTTAATGGAGGAGAAGGCCACAAATCTTTCTATAAAACTTCTGCAAAGGAGGGAGAGTCAAAGACCACATGGATCTTGTCCTTCGATTTATCCTCTCTTTCCCTTTCTTCTTCAGATCCCTCCTCTTCAATATCTGAATCTTCTTCTTGTGGAGTTGTCAAAACCCCATCAAAGTCCCAACCTTATTGTTTGGAGTAGTTACCTCCATTGCCTCTTTAACTATGGATAGAAACCCAACAATGGGAGAAACATTAGGATTATCAAGGGCCTTTGGAATTTCTTGGTCTTCATCTTCTTAATCTGCAAGGGTTTCAAATCTATTCATGTTAGTTAATCCTAAGTTTGCAAGCTGAGATCCCTTGGATTGCTACTTCTTGCACCTTTAGTTACTGTTTTGAAAGAATATTGTTCACTATTATTCTTAGTGGGTGGAGTTTGCTTCATAGGAGGTTGGAATTCTTGTTTACTTGAACAACTCTTTGCGAAGTGACCATATTCATAGCAAGTGTTTGTGCACAACACCAATATCTTGTTGGAGCAGGCAATTTTGGGGTTCAACGCAGTAAATGAGGCCAAGAGCTAAGGAATGGACCAAAGGAAGCAACACACACTAGGAAAGAAGGAAAGGCAACGCGAAAAAGGGAAAAGGAAGCAATGCTCTAGGAGTTAAGGAAGATCAACGCAGACCCAAAGAAAGGAACAGTTGGATTGAAGACCAACTGCGCGGAAGACAGTTAGAAAGTGGACAAGTGGAGTCCACTTAGAATTAGGGTTTTGAGTCATGATGTAAGGGTTTTTACCCACTTTTGTAATATAAATAGAAGATGTATGAGGTAGCTAGAGGGATCAATCAATTATCATTTTGTGAAGAACCTATTTTTGACGAACCCTTTAGAGTCTTGAGAATGTTGAGTTGCAGTACTAGTTTTGTGGAGAGCTGTGGAGCTCAGATGGAGTCAGTGTTGAGTTGTATCTGAGGGCCAGGTTGCAAGTTGTGGAGCTTGGTGCAACACTGGTCAACCTCATGCACAGATACTAAACCCATGATGTAATGCATGCAACACAGGACCTTTTTTGATGAAGAATAATAATAA
>JASDQU010737742.1:26052-37869 GCA_032191745.1 Picea mariana | reverse complement strand
CTAGTGATCAACTGAATAAACAAAGAAAAAAATGATCCTCTTTATATGTGAAGGGAAAAACAAAAAGGAGATGATAAAGAACAACCAAAGTTCATGAAGAAATATCATAAGATGATACCTAGTCATTCCCTTCATCTTTCTGTCAATAGGATCCTCCCCAATGGAGTCTATGATGTGGATTCGCTAGGTAGATGATTATAGTCAATTTTTGTATCCCTCTCTTGTCTACAATCAAGATTTGGATCTACGTTGTTCTTCCCAGGAAGCTCTTCAATCTACTCAAATCCATCCCCAACATTGACACCATTTATGTTAGCACTAGAAATCACCCTCATACTGTAATGAGGATAATCCTAGTACCCATCAATTTATACAGTAAATGTAAATGAGTTTTAAGGGGGTTAAATGGATAAGACTTGAGATAATAATGTTCTAACTCAGAAAATATGGGTTGGAATGCACAAGTAATTGAGGTCGTGTATCAACTTTAGTCAGTAAGTTGGAGTAAAGGTGAATAGGAGGAAGACTTTGGTGAGAAAGTGTAGAGGTCTGTTATGGACATCAGGTCTTCCAACAACCTAAGGAGGAAAAAATGAAAACACAAGATCCTCTTGAATTAAAATTTTCAAGGAAAGTGAAAGACATTATAAAAACACTATAATCCAACCTAAGTGGGGCTAATGGTTAAGAACATGTGTTTCCTCCTAAGAGGCCACAAGTTCAAATTTAGAGGGGGTTAGGGGATGTATACCTCTGTAGACTTTACCAGTAAAATCGCTAGGCAGAGGAGGTCTCATACACAAATTTGGTGTCTGGCTTGGCCGTGACCTTAAAAATAGATTATTATTATTATTATTAATCAAACATTCATCATAATATGGTTACAACAATCAATGTGAATCAATCAATCATGAACTCTCTCAGTATCAGAGGCAAATAAGATGGAAGAATAAAGATGACTTAGATTAATCAAGAAGTCTCAAATCAAGTTACATAACCAAGGAACCAGTGTTATTCATCAAAATATTATAATAAGGGAGCCTAGCTCAACCATCGAACTTTAAAAAATACAAAAAATGCCTATATATAAGAATAACAACTACAACCATCAGGAGTGTGATCAGATTGTTGCATTCAAAATTTTCAGTCCACGTCTGCTCTATCAGACTTTTCTGTTGTTAGACACAAGCTCTTCCATCTGGACCTTCTCTGTCAAACTACGCATGCAACTCTCTTTTAGGCGTGAGCTCAAATCTGTCAATCCTTTCTGGCTTTCCATTTATGTGTTGAGACGAGGTCTCAACCACCGCTGTCACTCTCAGTAACTGCCTTCATCGGGATCAAGATGAGTCCTGACACCCATAAATATTCTTAGACGGTGCCAATGACTTCTGCGAGTCAATTTTGACACCTCGAGGTTATGCATATCTTCTTTTGTGACCAATACAGGTGCAGTAGTTGGAAGTCCAATAGCGTATGCGTAGGGGTGACTTGGAGAGAAATGATTGGCGCAAACTTGCATGGCCCGTTGAGTGAGCAACAATCACGTGGAAGGAGGCAGAGGATGCTGGAGATTTTCAGACCCCAAAAATTTCATTTTTCATGTGGAAATCATGGGAAGAATGCCACATGATTTATACCATAATGCTCCTGAGGGTAAACCTCAATTATGCTTGATTCCTATGAAATAGGTTGCAAATTTTGGTGTTAACAGGTGCTATATTTCTCCCTGATTATTGGCATATGTGGTTATAACTGCATCGACCAGAATCTTCATTGCGACAAGAGGGACAAATCCTTTTTTTTGGTGTTCAATACCCAAATTTTCTCTGGTAAGATAAGTGCATTCTTTCAATACATGTTTCTCCTTGTTGTCAGTTAATCACCATCCATGAGGGCTCTCATCCACTTGTTTGTTTCTTCTTTGATCACTTCAACATACAATTCGATCCTATTTTTGTTTGATGTGACTGTTGGGTTGAATATTGTTTCTGTATGGGGTTTTGTCAACCTGACTATCTTGAAGGAAGTAAATTTAATCGCCTTGAGATTAATTTGCTTCTTATGTATGGTATTTTTATTTTTGTTTCCCTTTTCTATAGGTTCATTCTCCTTATCTGATCCGGTGCCATTACCTTTGCTTGTATCATCTTGTCCTTGGTTTTTCTCAACAATCTCCCATGCTTCTTTCTATTTGTTTGGGTCCTTTCTTCCATCATTCTCCCATTGACCTTGTGTGTTATTTTTATATGTGTTCTTATTCTACTCTAGAGGACCTTACTGGCCTTTATGAGGGATTTTTGAAGGAGGGTTTTTTTGTGGGTTGCTTGCTTTCTTGGGAGACTATGGGTTGGTGCTATCATTTTTTATTTCCTCTTCTTTATTTCATTTGATCGATTGATATTGCTTAGGATGCTTATCTTGTTGGGTCTTGTCTCCTTCTTTATTTTATTTTTCTAGCGGGTCATATTCATCCAATGGTATTGGAATGGGTTGTGAAACAATTGAATTTTGTATTGGGACAATGTGTACAGTTCCATGTGTATTTGTATCTCCTTTTGTATGTTTTGGTGTGTCTTCCACTATTTTAGGGTTGGGGTGACCCGACTTAATTTCTTTGTTAGTCCTAGCTTTCAGTTGTGATGCGTCGATTGGATTCAACTTATCCATTGGGGTCAAATCAATTATGGTGTTCTTTTTAATATTCCCATTCTATAGATTATGGTCTCCTTCATCCAAATTTGAGTGCTTGGAAATTTCTTGATTGTTGTGATTAGGGGGAGGATCCAAAATAGTTTCCTCCAATGATACTTGCTGTTTCCATGTCCTCGATTTCTTCTTTTGTTTCTTCCTTTACTTTTATTCACTTGTTTCATCAGTAATTAAAGTCACCTTAGGTGATGGAAACTCTCATGTAAGCTCGAGTATGCTTATATTTGTGTGTTTCTTCTTTGCAATAGGTTTTATACTAGGGTAATGTTGAATTATGTTTGACTGATGTGTTGTGACTGACATCGACCAACCTGTGTTTTATTTTTGTTGATCCAATATTCTATGTTTTTTCATCTTTCTTGTTTCTATTTTATTTTACATGGGTGATTTAGTGTTTCTCACTTCGACCTTCTTTGCATCTACTGCTACCATAGTTTCTTAAAATTGAGGCCCGACACTCAACTTAAAAATATTTCTTGTGATAGCCCGATCCTGCCGATTCTTCTTTTCTTTCAGTCAAGTCTTTGTGGATAAGTTATTAGTGAAGGAAGCAATTTTATAAACTATCAATGGGTCATTGAATTCTAGCATAGTATCTAACTGGAACATTTCATTCCAAATGATATTTATATCTTCTGGATCTACCTCTAATTCGAGAACCTATTTACCCCTGGCTATTTTTTCTTGTTGTTTTCTTTTGGTCAAAGTCTGATTTGATGGGGAACTTTCTTCCATGTCCATATTTGGAACAAATGGGATGGTATATAAGGTCTCTTCTCTTTCTTCTTCCTATTCTCCATTGGCCAAAGGTGTTAATATGGTTGACTTATCACTCAATACATCCGGTGGGATCTATGTTTGAAATCCCAATTGTCTGTCGAGCTCCTTAAACATTTCGAGCTTCATCGACTGAGATTCAAGTTCTTCTAGCTCTAGCCCCCTGTTGACTCCATACCAAATATTGGTGTAGTCAAGGCTTAATTGAATTTGGTCACTTGGTGGTAAGGCCCGTCGAACTTTATGTTCCACTCTCTACTTGCGGGAGACATTCTTTACATGATTCACCCAACATTTAAACATTACCTCGGTTGGGGGAGACTCTGATGTTCTGAATGCTTCAGGTGAAAAAGCAGTGTACTTGTTCATAGTCAGGGTCTATTTTAGAGAAAATGAAGGTTATCCAACTGGGATGACTTGTCTCATGGTGAGATAGATTAGGAGTGATGTGAATTTGATGGCCCAAGCATTCTCTTGATAGTTCTTGTAGTTTATTTTGATCAACATGGTTAAATGATTTGCACAATCTAATTGAACCCTTGACTCAAGGATTTGACTGATTGGTTCCAACGTTGTGAGATTCACATATGAATCTTGACCAAAAACCATAAATCATAAAGATATTATTATGCATTTCCATTTTACATGGAGGTTGGTTACGTTTTTAATCAATAACCATTTTGAGTTTTTGGATAAAGTCCCTCCTGTGAGGGCCTGAATCTGATTGTTGGAGTTTAGGTTTTTGGGTACATGTTTACCCCCATGTGGTATTATGGTGATATTGTGGATCAGACCTCCAGTTATGTATACTAGGTAATTTAACCATAGATGTCCACTATGATACCAAATTATGAGAAAATTTTTGTCTTCTTCCTTAAGCTATTGAATTCTGCAATTTGCTTGTTCGAGGAAATTTGTTTCCTCCTTCCATATTCCAGCTTCCATTCCCCAGGAAGTGAAATTTTTACAATGTCACAACCAGTCAATTTCTTCCATTCATTCCTCACGATTTTTTTGCATTCATGCTTGTAGCTCAGTCACACCTTCTTTGTTGAGTTTGGCATTTGTCTTTGTCTCCACTAAGGAATATGCTACTTTTCCTCTCATTCTTGGCACATTTGTTATTTCTTTTTTTTCATATAGAGGGTTATGAATATTTGGATTCAAATGCATGGCTTCAATTTCAATGCTTTGATTACTTGGGTGCTCTAGTGTAAACAAAAGTGAGGTAAAGTTGTATGCCTCATCCAAATTTATAGGCAGGAGATGGATCAAGGACTTTAATTCATCCAACAATGTCATTAATTTTCATGCCTCAGTCATGATGTTGAGTGTAATTTCTTGTTCGTGTGAGGGGACACCTGCGATGATGGCGGCATGGTGGTTGAACTTGTCTTGTCGAGAATTAATTGTGTTAATGTACTCCTTTGGATCAACTGCATCGACTATGTCATTTTCATTTTCTTTGGGGGTATGCCCAAATTGGTCAACTTATGCTTGTACAATCTAGCCGTGTTAGTTGTTCTAGTCAGTCAAAATCCTATGGTTGAAGCATCTAACCATTTTGGTCTCTATTCTATTGTCAACTCAATTTATGCTTGGCTTTTTGAAGACATGCTTGCTTTATTGAGGACGTTTTGTTTTCTTGAAGTATTGTTTGCACGCTCGCTTTCTGCATATATTTCCCACTCACTTGATCTATGGAGTTCACACTTGTTGGATTAATGAGTTTTTTGTTCGAATGGGTGATGTACTTATCTTTTAATACATTGATTGGTGTGTTTTTTTAAGTTACAATGTAAATCTTGTTTGGAACTGAGCTTTCTCTTTATTTCTATGTTTCTTCTCCGATTACTAACTAGGGGCTTTGTTCTCTTCTCATATTTGATTATTTTGGCATGTGTTGGAGCAGGCAATTTTGGGGTAAGATTCAAGATACAACACAAAAAATGAGGCAGAATGGACCAAGGAACCAATGTGCACTAGGAAATGAGGAGAAAGAAGTGTGCAAGAAGGAAAAGGGAGCAACGTGCTAAGAAGAAAGGAAAATCAGCACGACGAAATTGTGGATTAGCGCATGAAGGTAGTTAGAATGTGGACAAGTGGAGTCCACTTAGAATTAGGGTTTTGAGTCATGATGTAAGGGTTTTTACCCACTTTTTTAATATAAATAGAGGATGCATGAGGCGAATAGGATAGATTTTGATCACGATCACTTTGTATGAGTGAAGTACTTTGGGAACCTTTTTAATTTCTAAGTCGAAGAATTTGTTTTGTTGAGAGTTGCAGAGCTAAGATGGAATCAGTTTTGAGATGTAATTGAGGGTCAGGTTGCAAGCTGTGGATCTTGGTGTGACGCTAGTAATCCTCACTAGTACTAAGACCCATGATGTAATGCATGCGACGCATGACCTTTTTTTATGAAGAATAATAATAAAAATAAGAATATCTTTTTGGATGTATCCTAGGGGGGTGAACCATGGTAAAATTATGTGTTTTGATGTGTCTGAATGATGTTTTTTATTGTTCCTACAATTATGAATGAATGATGAATGGATAGAATAGTATTTTGTAGCGTGTAGTATTGATAATGCAGAATGAGCTAACTGTTATATCTATATGAATGTTATAATGAGGTACATAATATGATTCATGAAGTAAACTGAACATCCCCAATCCCTTCCATGACTACATACATCTGCATCCTGCAGTCACCCATAAGCCATCTCGTGTGAGAATGTGTTGTGAACTCTATGAGTAGTGTCACCTTCTAGTTTACTAGAAGGGTAGATGGTTTCTAGGGTTTTGTTGGAGAACTAAGGTAGAACCTGGGTCATCCCATACATCCAAAAAATAGTTTTGTTACCAGTTGGAACTCAGAAGGATAGCTTGGAAGGGATCTAGTGAAGAACAATGAAGAAGATGTAGTGGTAGCAAGGAATATTTAGGCCACGGAACCCTACAAAGAAAGAGATTTAAATATGGTTGGAGAAAAAGTAGCTCGAGTTAACACAGAAAGATAATAGAAGTTCTAGGTATACACCGCGCCAGTATCTAGAGAGCTATGTTTACTAATTTTCATGAGGCATATTTACGTTATTTTCCATAGTTATTGTAGGAGTGGATATTGAGGTTGAAGGATACTCATCCGACTAATCAGATAAGGCTAGTAGAGTTGATTGTTGAGAACATTGTGCGGTTGGAAAGAGTCAATAATAAATTCATGCACACAATTTATTTTTGGTTCGATAGTATTATTGCAGGTTTTATTACTGAATTTGCTGTCAACACTGTGAAGTAATATACTGGTGTAGAGCAGGATTTCTTGAAGGGACCCATAGGGAGGTACATTAGGTCTATTTACACATAGATCAAGATATTATTACATGATAAGGTGTGATTAACATGGAATTAGAAAACTAAATCACTCTGCACTCATAAGGGATATGGGGGAATCACTAAGGAATATATGAGATATGGAGAGGGCTCTAGAAAGAGTCCAGAAGAAGGAAGCAATGGACCCCATAATGATGGATGAGGAACAAACTAGGGAAATAGTAAGGAAAGGAGTGACACACAGTGGATGACCCTACGAGTATAACATCAATAGTAAGAAGAGGGTGGTATCCAAGTAAGAGGGATTGGATAGTGATGAGGAAGAGGTAGAGGATATTTGTGAGATAGGGAAGATTAAGAAAATATTGTGCACCACACATTAGAGGAAAACCATAGGTCATGGGTCTGACGCAGAAGAATTTTCTCCATTCTAGATCCGAATTAGTGTGGAACCCACAACCCCATGTGCGACTAAGACATATGAAGAAGAAAAATCTATTAACCAACAAGTGATTAGTGGTAGAAGGATTCTTACAGGACGTGGGTCAAGTGGAAACTCAAGAAGAGGTTTAAACTTAGCAAGTAGTAGTTAAGTATCTACACCACATGGATGTTGTGTTACAAAAAACTTCACAATGGAAGGACAAGATCCAACTATTAAGTTACCAGAGTTCCGAGGAGAAGGGTCAGAGGACCGAAAGAAGAATTTGTTTATCTGTGAGAAGATATGGGAAGCTAAGTATATTACAGATGAAGATACAAAGTATTCGTTGTTGGAAATAACATTCAGAGACCGTGCATTAGATTGGTACATGGGTCTTACAGTAAACAAACCAAAAGGAGCGTCTACAACTATTGCATAGGTGAAGAGGAAATTAATAAATGAATTTCAAAAACCAAGTTCAAAGGATCAATTCATGAATGAAATGATAGAGATTAAGAAGAAGCCAAGAGAATCAGTCTAGGAGGTGGACCAAAAGTTCAAAAGACTAAAAGGTAAGTTGAAGTACTATATTATTGATATGCAACATAGAAATTTATTTGTTAACTCTTTATTGGCACATTTGAAGTATCCTTTGAGACAACAAAAGTTCCAAACCCAAGATGAAACCTTACAGATAGCTTTGCAGTTAGAGGGATATCAATATAAGAATACAGATCTAGCCATGGAAGAGTTGAGAGAAAACCTGAAGAACTTAACATTTTAGTTGAATCAAAATAAAGGTGAGAAAAGAGAAGATTTATGGTGTAAATTATGCAAGATAGAAGGTCATCAAAAGAATGAGTGTCCATTATTTTAGTAGTATATAGGAGTAGGTATGCCAAATTTCTTATCTTTAGGAGGACCATGGTGTGAGATATGAATAACACATGGGAATCATCCCTATCATTGTCCCATGATGCAAAAGTATCAAAAAATACTGAAGAGTACATTTTGTAATTTTTGCAAGTCAGTTGGACATGAAGACCAGGACTGCAGAACCTTGGAGATAATGAAGGAGAGGACATCAAGTGAATATAGGGTGTAGACTGAGTTAACGATAACACAATATGTGCAGAAACCGTAGTATAATAATGCATAGAAGCCACAATATAATACCACCGAGCAGTTTCAAGCACAACCATAGTATAATAATGGACAATAGTTTGGAGCATCACTGCAGTATAACAATGCACGACAGTGTGTAGTGCCACCACAGTGAAAAAATACATAACCACAGTATAATCAGGGACCTTAGTATAATACACCCTCCAAAGATAATTAGGGTAACAAAGGAGGATATAGAGGAGTTGGTCATGGAGAAAGAGGATTCATAGGAGTTAGAGGATGTGTAGTTTGTCACAATTGTCAAAAACTTGGACACTATGAAAGAGATTTTCCACAACCACCTACGACATGTATGTATTGTCACATAGAAGACCATGAGACAAATAACTATCTGACACTTCTGGTAAATATACAGGACAATAGAAACCATCATAATCATAATGTACAATGGATTATTGTAGAAAACAAATAAGAGGATGGGAAGAAGATCAATATAGTTAATAAATTTGGAGCGAAGAAAGGAGATGATGTAGCAAAGAAGAAACAAGATATACACTAGTGGGTAAGAAAGAATGTGGAACCTGAACAGAAGTTTGATGCACACAAAGAGAAAGAGATATTCAAAAAATATAGGAAGTTTATTATGAAAGAAAACATTGCATCGACTTTACGAACAAAACCAGTAGATGATATACTAGTCCATGACATGCCTCCATTATTCGATTAGACTAAAAAAGAGAAGCCATCAGAAAAAAGTAAGTAATCTGAGAAGTTTTTTGGGGTCTTGTGTGAAGTTATTAAATGAAAAAAATTCCTTACAAGTATTACAATGTTTGTTAGAGAAGTGTAATTCTAGAGAAGAAATAAAATTAGAACCCAAGAGGGTCATTCAGGTTCGTAAGAAGAGAAGAACAAGTACAAAATTCAGGTTGAATGCAAACATTTGAGATTTCATTATGGGAGATATCATACTAGATTTAGGGTCTGAAGTCAATTTTCTACCAAAGAAGACATGGGAATCTATGGGGGAGACTACATTGGGGTATTCACCTATTGAGTTGAAGTTAGAAAATAAGCATAGAGTGGTTCCAATTGGTATACTGAAGGGGATACCAGTAGATCTATATGGAGTGTGCACCATGGTAGACTTTGAAGTAATTAACATAGTAGATAATACTTCTCCATATCCAATATTGTTGGGTATGGATTGGGCTTTCGATAACTAGGATATTATTAACTTGAAGACTAAGAATATGATATTTGAATCAGGCGAGTATAGAGCTATTTATCCATTAGATCCCTTAGAATAAGGAAAGTATGTGGAACATGCGGCATAAAATTTTATTATAGAAGATGTAAATCAATTGTACAAAACTACCATGCGTGAAGAGGATTACATCAACCAAACTACAGATGGAATGCTAAGTTGGAGGAGTATTAGTTCTTGTGCTTCATACTTTGACACAAGTGTTAGGATAGTTAGGAGTTAGTTAATATCTACTTGGCCTAATGTGTCTTTAGGTAAAAATGTGTTTCTTACTGTGTTTCTTTAGTATGAATTAGTATTCATTTGTAGTTAGTAAATCTAATGGTCACGATATGTTCCCGACATAGAGCGATCCGACGGTTCATATTCTCCTCAATCTTAACGAATATTGAACTGTGGCTTAACACCCGATTGATGCATGATATCTATTTAAAGAGCATGGAGGGTCATTTTTCGATGATTGATTGTTAGAAACTCTCTTGTAAAATCTATCTGTAATATTTTTCTTTTACATTAATAAGCTGCTCCAAGTGGCCGCATTGGTTTGGGCCATGGATGTTTCCCCGTAAGGGTTTTACCACATCAAAAAATTGGTGTGTTGATCTTTGATCTAGTTGTGTGAGTGGTTACTTGTTAAGCCCTAATATTGGCTCATTAACCATTAATTGGGGCATATTATATTAATAATTTTATTTTATTTATGTCAGCTTTAGTCCATTGGTTGTAATTATACCTCCTAGTCTCCTATATATACCAAGGAGACATTTTCATTTTGAATCATCTTGTACTTGAAAATTTAAGTGGAGTAAAAGGAGGTTGCCCCATCGAAGAGGCTTATTATCTAAAATTATCTCTTTTTCAAGGCGTTGAGTACTTTTTCTGAGGATTTTCTATGCTATATTGATATTTGGTTCTTAACATATGGTATCAGAGCTCAAGGTCTTGGGGTTTCACTGCTACATCTGAGACACCTTGTAATTTTCGCTATAACTTTTTTTATACAATGTTTCAGAAGGAACAACTTGGAGAATATTTAGTAGATGGATAAAGGTACATTGGGTTCAAAATTTATCTCCTGAGGCCTTATAATTTCGGAGATACAGCCTGTACAAGATAGGGTTCTGGAATCATCCTGAACTGAGTCATTGCAACATTTTCACTATAAAAACTTTTTTTTAACGTTTCAGACCCTAAAATATGGAGGATATTTATATAAATTACTAAGGTATTTGTGGTACAAATTTCATCTTCTGGGTCATCTTAAATTTGTAGATACACCCTGTGTAAGATAGGGTATTTGACTAGTCCTATTGACTAGTCTCAAGAAGGTGTTCTAGGTAAAATAATCATAACTTCTTTCTAGAGTATCCAAATTACATGGGACTGGTTTCATTGGATTGTGGATAGTCTATAGTATTTTTGGTGCGATTTTCAGAATTTTATATCAATCATTTTGTGCGGGGCACGCTATACAAGTGAGATCTCTTGGAAAGGCCAAAAATCAGCAAGTTGTGGGGAAGTTACGTTAAATTCCACTTGGCACATACAATTTTGATCAGACCTATGGCATTACAGAGAAAAAATATCAGATAACTACATAAAAGAAAGTTTCATACCCAGAAGGGCCGAAACTTGGGAGATACAACAAAAGAAATATTGTCGAGAAGAACCACCTCAAAATCAAGGTTCAAAAGTGATACTTGGCCAACATGCCACCAAAAAAGGGAACTTCTACACCAAATAAGCCTCTAGAAAATCCTACTTGGACTCTTCATGAAGGTGAAGAAATGTGTAGGGACATAAATGAACTACAAAATAAGATGGATTCAATGGAAGCTAAGTTGGATACTAAGATGGATTCAATGGAAGCTAAGTTGGATACTAAGATGGATTCAATAGAAGCTAAGTTGGATACTAAGATGGATGGTTTAAAAGGGGAGATCATGGAAGTATTGAAAAATTTCATAATAGAGAAGACACCTGAAAGTGAAAATGCATCCCATGTAATTCATGATGAGAACACAAGGAAGGTGAATCAAGAATAGAGAAACTCCAACTCTGGTTTGAAGATCAACCACGTTCCTAAGATTGATATGAGGAAGTTTGATGGCAAGGACCCAATCACATGGATACTTCATATGGAGCAATTCTTTGATCTCCATAATGCGGTTCATAC
>JASDQU010737742.1:2724-13467 GCA_032191745.1 Picea mariana | reverse complement strand
GAGATATTCGTGTCAGCCAACAGTGTCGATTGTCATACGACATCCAACCCTTCAAGGATGAGGTATTATGTGATGTTGCCCCACTGGATGTCTGTGATGTTCTCTTGGGCCAGCCATATATGTGGAAACGCCATGCTATCTATGAGTCTCGACCCTGCAGTGTCATTATTATTCTGGGGGGTCATCTCTACAGGATACCAGAGGTAGTTCCAACTACTGCCCCACCCAAACAGTGCCACAAGGTAGTATCTCATACTACAAAATTCATCTTCTCCACAATTTGTTCAAAGGGTGAACAGAAGGATACTGCAGCCACCACAACTTTGGCCCAAACACCTTCTATCCAACAGAAGCAGGTTGACAAGGTTGCAGCAAAGCATGAAGATTCCTTCTACACACAGTCATCTACACTAGCCAGACTGGTTAAAATGGCCCAAACCTTCCAGCCATAGGTTCGTGACAGATTTCCACAAACTAAGCAGCGTGACTTCTCCAGCAAGACAAGCAGCTCACCAAGATGCAGATTCAAGAAATGTTTTCCCCTTTCCCCCGGGAACTCAACGCAATGGAGACCATTGCTTCCTAAGGAGGGAGGATTGATCCAGGTGGATATCGGTGGCCACCCACCTTTTCCAAATGGCTCAAAACAGTTTCCTAGCCATTTTGGCAATTTACTATTTTTAGCAGGTTTTAACTTCCGAGGCCATTTTGAGGGTCTAAATGAAGGTTTTTCGAGATCGAGGTTCTCAATGATAGCTGAAGGCATGATTGAGCCCCCAAAATGAATCTCCTCAACAATACCTTTCCAACGAGCTATCACACGCCTAAAACGGAGATCATATGCAAAAGTTACGACCTCGGGAAGTTGATGTACTCACTTACCCCAAACGGGGCCCACATGACTTTTGGCACTTCATCTCCTAGGGTTAGGTTTTTGGATGTCTAGGACTTTTGGCATTCCCGTCTATTGTAAAAGGGCCTTCCGAGCCTCATTTTAATCATCTTCTTGCGAATGCGAGTAGCCGTCACATTTCTTCTCAGAGATAAGCTCCACCATTCTAGCGAGTCTTTCACTCTGTATTTTTACAGTCTCTATACATTTCTTTGAATAATAGAAATCGTGTATTACTGTATATCTGTGTTTATGGTTTCATCTCTGATACATTTCTATTATATTATTGAATATTTGCAATATCTCTGTGCATTTCTTTATTATATCTCCACTCTCATTTCGTGCCGAAAATAATCTGGATCACACGCAGAAGAGAATTAGAAAGCAGACAAGTGGAGTCCACTTAGAATTAGGGTTTTAAGTCATGATGTAAGGGTTTTTACCCACTTTTGTAATATAAATAGAAGATGTATGAGGTAGCTAGGGGAATCAATCGATTATCATTTTTTGAAGAACCTATTTTTGACGAAGCCTTTTGAGTCTTGAGAGTGTTGAGTCGCAATACTAGTTTTGTGGAGAGCCATGGAGCTCAAATGGAGTCAGTGT
Source organism: Picea mariana (assembly GCA_032191745.1). NCBI lineage: Eukaryota > Viridiplantae > Streptophyta > Pinopsida > Pinales > Pinaceae > Picea > Picea mariana. Next base: position 11,969 of record JASDQU010737742.1, on the reverse strand, counting down.
TGAGATGTATCCAAGGTTCAGGTTGTAAACTGTGGATCTTGGTGCGACACTGGTCAGCCTCATGCACCGGTACCAAACCCATGATGTAATGCACGCAACACAAGACCTTTTTTTGATAAAGAATAATAATAAGAACTAGAAGATATTTGTGGACGTAGACCAGGGGGGGTGAACCACGATAAAATCACGTGTTGTGATGTGTTGAATGATGTTTTTGTTGTTTATGCAATTATGAATGAATGATGAATGGCTAGAATAGTATCTTGTAGTGCACAATACTGATAATGCAAAATGAAATAACTATTAGATCTAGATGAATGGTATAATGAAATAAATTATGTGATGCATGTTAAAGTAAAAGAAGTAGCACATCCCCAATCCCTTCCATGATTGCAGACATCGGCTTCCTGTAGTCACACATAAGCCATCTCAGGTGAGACTGTGATGTGCACTCTGTGCGCAGTGTATCCTTCTGGTTTACCAGAATGGTCAATGGTTTCTAGGGTTTTGTTGGAGAACTAAGGTAGAACCCGGGTCAACCCATACACCCAACATATATTTTCCTTGAAAATAATACACCATTGTACATTTTATTATTATATAAATGTACAGTTAAATTATCTCACCAACAACGATAATTGTAAATGACAACCACATAAAAGTATACAAAATTATGTGGTTAACAATGTAGAGATTTATATGTTCATTATCTTTATTTATCAATGACAACTATCTTTGAGATTTGAGATAAACATAATATTTACAAAAAAATTAATTCCAAATATTAAAACTTTCAAAAAACTATTTTGTAAGTATTTATATGTGTGTTAACTAATTAAAAAAAAGGGTCTTGTAAATAATTATTTTTAGATGATGGATTTTTTTTTGGGTTAAGCTAGCTCAAGTTTCTATATTATCAGAGAAAATTTAAGAGTACATAAACATGGTTGTTGGTTTACCAGATTGGAAACCATACCAGTAGTAATACAAAATTGATTTTGTCCCTGATATTAGAGTGGCATTGTCAGTCCAATTTTTTTTTTTACAAAGGAGAGTAAAATTATATAATTTATCACTGGAAACTGTAAAGCCTATATGCCTGTGCCTATCAGTGGGGTAAAAAGAGATTCCCATAAGTATAAGCCTAGAAAAAAAACAAAGTGAATTGAGCATGAGGAAACCTAAGTTGGAGTTGAATAGACCCTTATTCCTCACTTCTCTCTATCAGAAGCTTACCCATAATATATTTTATTTGCTAGTAGGGGTCCAGGGTTTGATAGTATTTGATATCATGAGTCTTGGAGGTTCCCGCAACGAGCACAAGCTTCTCTAACTCCTCATAGCCTATCTTTTCGAAAGCAAAAGTTTGTTCCCCCATAGCTTCTTCTTTGGAAACCACAATGGACTCTCGGATGGATGGAGGGGTGCACTTGTTGAAAATGGCTTCAAAAGATTCTACTTCAGACTGAGCTCAAGTGAGGGGTCTTTTGTTTGGACCCCTCTTTCTACAACCCCTTTTTCCTTGACCCATTTTTGACGAACCAAGCACACTAAACCAATGACTTGCCTCACTAGAGAACCAAAGTAGAAAAGGGGAGAGGAACATAGTGGAAAAAGTAGAGAACCAAAACAGAGAAATCCAAATAAGCAGAGTTTAGACATACCAATTTAGAATGGAAATGACGCTAACAACAAATAGGAGATAAATTGGAAACACATGGAAGGGTGGAGACCGCCCTGCGAAAGGCCCGCCATAGCCGCTGGCCTTCACGGTGAGGCATGATAAGTGAACATGAAAGAAACCATTCATATGTGACCTTGGAGCCATGATGACTGAAACCATAATGCTGATGAAATCCCCTCGCTTCACATTCAAATCCATTAAGAAGCGTTTGCTATGGATGTTTTTTCTGATCCCCATGTGTCTCTAGAAGATAGGAGGAAGGATGACAGTGTGTGTTCATTCCTTGAAAGATTATGCATCCTTGTCATCCAATGTGGGGTCTAGATAATGAAACTTTCAAAAAACTATTATATAAGTATTTATATGCCTACTAATTAAAAAAAAAATATCGACTAACCAAAATTAAGGTTGATGAAAATTTCCAAATTTATACTCTTATTATACCTGYTGCGAGGCAGAGTATATGGCAAYCGATTAACAATTTGACTCACTATTAATATGGGGTTGACCATAAATTTCTCCCTACCTTCCAAAGTTTCACATTAACACATCTTTTTTGTGATTTTTWAAAAAGATTAATATGTATTTGTTTATTCCATCATTGGTCGAGTGATTTCACTTCTTATTTTGAGGCCGACGAGGGTGTAATCATTATTTTCTGATATCACATGAGGTCAGTGGCGGTGTAATTATTCAATTCTGACATATCACCTTTGCATCCATTACTCTAGGATATAGAGCAGTATCTCTACAAAATTGATATAGAGTAGTAACTCTACAAAACCGTTATTTTCCTGCTCGTTTTGGTTCCTCCCCTATATGTGTTCATCGATAATCTCCTCAACTAACATGTCGAATTCTTTGTGCACTTTCTCCATGCACCTGATGCCTTGCAAATCCAACCACATAGTTTACCCATTGATTCATTTGAATATCCATTAGTGGATCCTCCAGTTACAGATCCCCTTTATTTGGATTTTGGTATGTTAGTATCGTGCTTGGAATTAGCTACTATCCGCTTGCACTAGTTTGGCTGGGGACATTGTTGAATATGAAAGTGTGAACATGGGATTCCCAAAATGTAAGGAAGTGTGAAAATCAGATTCTGACCTCGAGAGTGGTAACCCATGAACCAAATAAAGATAGATTAGGTCCTCCTTCACGAGGCCCAATAATTGTAAATAGATAGACCAACCACATATCCTACTCTAGATACAAAAATACCCACATTAATAGCAGATCAAATCCCGACATAGATCGACATCATAACACCAACCCCTCGCTTCCCCTCCCCCTCTCCCTCTCGTTTCATATAAGTCGAGTGCATAATTGCTCATCACACAAATATTAATAATTTTAAACAAATTATATTTAAAAAGTAAAATTAAATAATGATTTTTTTTATCCAAATACCAATGTTAATTACTTATTCTTTAGCAAATTGAAAACATAATTATTTTTTCAACTCATATTAAGAAATCAATAGAAAACATAAGTATTATCATTCTAAAAACTAACTATTAACGAGAGCTCAAATATTAATTAAGAAATCAACTCATATTAAGAAATCAATAGAAAACATAAGTATTATCATTCTAAAAACTAACATAAGTATTATCATTCTAAAAACTAACATAAGTATTATCATTCTAAAAACTAACTATTAACGAGAGCTCAAATATTAATTAAGAAATCAACTCATATTAAGAAATCAATAGAAAACATAAGTATTATCATTCTAAAAACTATCTATTAACGAGAGCTCAAATATTAATTAAGAAATCAAAAGAAAAAAATAGGTTTTATCATTCTAAGAACTAACTATTAACAAGAGCGCCTGCGCATATTAACAAGCTTGGTCCCTTTCTCAATCTCCTGCCAAATAGAGCGAATCATCGTAGACACTTCATCCTCTCGCAACGATTAGAAGGACTCAATTCTCTTGGCAGACAACAATTCTAACACACATTTTTCTCATCTGCCTCCAATAATCTCCATACATAGCTAACCCCAAGTCTTTGAAATTGTAGAACAAATACTTCCCTGCCATTGATTCAGGTTTGTTGGCAAAGAATAGATAATGAGCTTTGACAAAGCGTTTGGCTATCTTAGGAAAAGAAACCACAATGACAAGGGATGGAGTTGAAGCACATAAACATAATGGGATTATATGTGTTTGCCAAGGATGATTTTAAGGATGGAAATTTATATTAAAATGTAGGAACATGGGCTAATATTACTAGTCTTTAATATGCAAAATGTAAAATGTTTGGTGATATTTCTATAAAAATATTCAAATTTCTAAGGATTTTATATAGTTTCTATAAAAGTTAGGCGATTTTCAAGGTAAAATACTTTTATTCTATGGAATTTGAGCGAATATTTTTTAGAAAAAATGAAAATTGGTGAATCTTTTTTGGAAAACCATGGAAAATTATCCCATTGGTAAAATTTAGCCCCTAAAATCATTTATGGTGTTCGCAAGGTCTTTCAGAGCACTGTGAGGAAGCTCTCCCAACATGTGGAGATTCTTGATGATGGGCCATGGAAATGGTCTTGAAGGCAACTCTGGATTGCTTGCTCTCTTCATTTTCAAATGATATTTGCAGAAGAAAACGATGACCAAAACTAGTATTGTCAATCTTGCTGTGGTAGCTGATACCCATCACCGATGCAACTAAACCCGTAAGCAATGTCTCTTCTAAATCCATTTTTCTCCCTGACTTCCTGTGAAATACAAGACACATTTATCGATAATCAGTGTATGATCATCTGGAAGCCTTATCCTCAACTGGGCCATTCATGGTTGAAATGAAGTTTGAGTTTGTGTGGAGGAGAACCGTCGGGATACAATAATTGACATGTGGTTGATTGATCATAGAGTTGTATTCAACTTTTGTACAATCATAGTGGCATCTGCAAATGCAAAACCCCTTATGCCATTTACAAAACCACTAATTCAACCAATGTTGTAGGCTAAACATTCTACGTTTTGGCTCTTTTTTTCGGGAATATTTTTCAGCTATATTATCCCAAAATCTGACGAGTAATTGTCAAATCCACAAATTTAAATGGTTATTTTTATATAATTTGAGTGTCTTATAAATTTTTCAACACGCTAAATAAAAAATACAATTTAAACAACAAAAAATTGTAATTCTATACATATTTAAGTTTTCAAATTCTAACATCAAAGTTAAAAATAAAAAAATATAACCATTAAACAATGCTCAAACAATTTTTCTTGCCGAGGCAGCTCACAAAACCATTAATTAAAACAATTATTCGTGTCGCAGTAACTCAGTTAAACTACAAAGTCGGCCTTGTTAATACATGTTATTTGATTTTGTCACTGAACATAGAGTAAGGTATATTAAATGCAAACCAAATCATTTTTCAAACTTCAAAATTTGTGACAGATATGTCATATGTCATAGGCAAATCTTGTTTTTATAATACTTTTTTAACTACAAACTTATTAACTAAAAATTGCTTATCACTTTTATTTTTTATGGATTGTTTTTTTATTTTTATTTTTTAAATTTTCTAAATCTGTGTTATGATTACTTTTCTCTTCCACTTTTTATATATATATATATATAAAATAATCACTTCTTTGATTTTTTTTTAATATTATGTATTTTATATTAGTAGTCATTTACTTCCATGTTTATCCCATTAAATAATTATATTATTTTAATGCTTATCCCTTCCTCACAATTGTATGTAATAATGGCATTAAAGAGGGAGAAGGTGTGTGGTTGACATATGCATTATCTTCATGGATCACTACACGTTCTTCACATTTAATATATATATATATATAAAATAATCACTTCTTTGGAATTTTTTTTAATATTATGTATTTTATGTTAGTAGTCATTTACTTCAATGTTTATCCCATTAAATAATTATATTATTTTAATGCTTATCCCTTCCTCACAATTGTATGTAATAATGACATTAAAGAGGGAGAAGGTGTGTAGTTGACATAGGCATTATCTTCATGGATCACTACACGTTCTTCACATTTAAGGTAAATATGCTATTTTAAGGAAAGTAGTTATGGATATTTAAGGTAAATATGCTATTTTAAGGAAAGTATTGTCACCATGTTTAAAGAAGTTAACATGAATATGTGTYTCAATAAACATAGACATTTTAAGCTTTTTAAAATATTTCAAATAAAGTAAAGTTAAAGGGAATTTAAATTAAATTAAAGTTAAAAGGTATTGAATTAAGTTATAGTCTCAGTGGGTTTAATGGTTAAGAATAAGTGTTTCCTCTTAAGAAGTYATAAGTTCAAATCTAAAGGGGGTAGGGTATGTACTTGGCCGTGATCTTAAAAATAGATTATTATTATTATTATTATTGTTGTTGTTRTTATTATTATTATTATTATTTTGTAAGTTAGAAGATATATTAGATCCTGCTTAAGCGACAAAAGTTACAACTTTCATGCTATTCCATGAGGTTGTGGCAGCATTGCCYTGGTGGGAAACCAATGCTACCRCATGGCCATTAAGGTTCAAAGTGTCCATGCAAAAATTAAAAAACTGTAAATAACATAAACTGTAAAGTACTTGATCTAGTTTKCCACGCAGGGAAAAAATCCTGTAAGCTACAGTGTCCATGCAGAAATAAAAAAACTGAAAGGAGCTAAAACTGTATAACCTTAGAACTAAGAAGCCAAGCATGGTGGAAAACTTGTAAATTATGTTGCATGGAGACATGAAAACTTGGGAAACCTGAGAAAGAAGAAGCTATCCAGAGTCGGGGTCCAACCTCTACTCGTTTCTTCAGTCTTGCACATTGTCCTTTCTGGGTGTAACACACCCATGATGGGAACTCATATTTTCTCTCTTCTTAGGACAATCAATACCCTCATTCAGGGTCTCTATTCCATTATGCTCTTCCAGAGCTTTCCAGCCACAATCTCCATGCTCCAAAATGAGCTCAGAGTTGACATATATCCTCTCCCAAGTTCTTTGGGTTCTTTCATCCCCCTATACTTTCATATGACAGCGGGCTATGACCAAACGCCAAGACAACATGTGCCAAGACGACCACCACATGAATCCTCCAGAGTGGAAAACCTTCGAATTTCACCATATGACGCCGCATGTCCTTAGAGATTTCGACGACCCTGATTTACTTCGGGACTTTGGTGTTCAGGAGTTTCAAACATTCCTACACCTTTTTCCTCTGGAGTACTCTGTACCCGGAGTTACAGATCGAGTGCTACATGTCCCTCATGATCGATGGTTACAATCTTCTTCGGGACTTCCACATTTGGGAGTTTCGAGCACTCCAACTCTTTTTCCTCTGAAGTACTCCATACCCGAAGTTCCAAATCAAGCACCACGCGTCCATCTAAATCAACGACTTGGATCAACTTCGAGACTTCAAAGTTCGGGAGTCTCAGACACTCACACCACCTTTTCTCCTGGAGTGTTTTCTTCCGAAGTTAAGGATCGTGCGCTACGCATCCCTCTCATTCGACAGTGGGGATCCACTCTGGGCATCCCTCTACTTCACGTTGCTTTCTTCCCACTTCTGAATTACGAGATTTGTTGACACGTGTCTCCCGTAGATCGATGGCTATAAATTACTTCGGCTCTTTGGGCTTCGAAAGTTTCAACCTCTCCCCACTCGTTTTCTCCTGGAGTGATTTCACTCGAAGTCGACGATCTATTGACGCGTGTCTCTCTCAAATCGACGGCCACGATTTACTTCGGGAGTTCTCAACTCGCGTGACCCCACTTTCCTCCGAAGTGGCTATCTCCCAAAATGGAAGATCTGTTGACACATGTCCTTAACCGACGGACGACTCAGATGAGACTTCAGGATTTTTTGTTCAACACATCCCCTTTTCTTACGGAGTGATTTCACCCGAAGTGCAAGATCTGACGACACCTGTCCCTTTGGCTTGGATGGTTCAGATCTGCTTCGGCATGTCAGCTCATAACTTCTGTTCAAGGGTCCTTTGGATCCCAGCATGTAGCACTTCGAGAGGGACACTTGGCAACCTCGTCACTTGACACATGGGCTCCCACAAGATCTCGACGTTGATACTCGTGTCCCCATGATCGAACGATCGCGAGGGATCCCAAAGGATCCTTAGATCCATGGTCCACATCAACTTCGGGACTCGGGGGTTTTAGTGCTACCAAAACTTTGTGCTCCCAAAGTCGTCAACGCCAAACTGACTATATCGTAGATCCAACGGTCGGGATGGTTCTCGTGTAATGCCCCATATCTTGACCTTTAGGGAGTTAGAAGATGGATTGTTTACTCATCTTAGTAATTCAATTCTTAACATTTGTTTGGGCTTAATTAGATTGAGATAAATATTTGAGATATGTACACATTTTTATATGTTGCATGATATTATTTTCATTGTTATATACTGATGATGATGATAGTTCTTTGATTTGTTTAAACATGCAAGTTAAAATGTGGAATTTAGGTATGTGGATACTAGTTCAAGTTATGATATGAATGCATAACAGATGCCAGACATGATAAAAATAAACATGCATTTCTTAAATTGAATGTCAATACAGATATGGATCCTTATATGAAATTATTATGTATATACATAGATATGAGTTATTGGTGGATTAACTTACAGGTTAATGAGCTATGCGATAGCCAAATGACTATAGTGTTGAGGTGACTTGGATGTCGTAGACATCAAGAAGATAATATATGCTATATGTTGTACTTATTATTTAATTTATGATTTGAAATATTGCTATGATTTGTGGTGAGTCTGGTTTTGACAGGACGCACAACTTGCCTAGAGTGATTGTTTGATGACGTGACTCTAAGAACAGTAGTTGCACAGTATGGATCGATATAGGGTGTTGACCCTAGTTCTATAAGGAGGGATGGAGGTATTTCCCACCGTTTATCCTCCGAAACCTAGAGTCGTGGGAGGGCTGTGTGAAGTCACGCTCCCCTAGATGTGTGATGATGACTTCTAGTTGCCTGTTGGGGAAGCTTGGTCGAGATGTATGACACTTCCACTTACGGGTTCTATCTGGAGTTAGGTCAATATAGTTGATGCTCCAACTTAGTCCAACAGAGGAAAGGATATGATGGAAGATGGAAGTAGGTTAGGAAGGAAGGATGCTTCGATGAACGTTTAAAATACTAATTGAGGATTAGAGATGCCACTATTGTTTACTCACTTAGTTCCTACCATGATTAAAACTCTCTTTTATTTCCTATTGATATTTTAAGTATGATAATGAGTTATTGATGAATTGGTGTAATTTTGTTCATTAAAGATTATTAAATGATGCATTACTTGATCTGTTGTCCTACATGTCTTGGTGATCATATAGGAACTATGCACTAGAGGAAATGGTTGTTTATCGTTAGTACATACATGGGATATGTGTCCACTAGCTAGGCACACATACCCTACCCATGTACACTAGTACAACTAATTAATGTATTAATTATTAAAGTAAATTATTAATTATTTAATTGAATGTTTATTAAATATTAAATTATATTGCATACAAAATATCTAGAAGCATTAAATAGCTTC
>JASDQU010737741.1:41306-65197 GCA_032191745.1 Picea mariana | reverse complement strand
TGCGATTAATGTGATTTCTTTATAAGGATGATATAGTGAGAAAAAATGGGCATACCTTGTGAGTTGATCCACCACCATAATGATGCCATTTTTCTCTACATAATCTTGTAGTTTTGCGAACAAAATCCATTGAGACCTCTTTCCAACGTTGAATTGATATGACTAATGAGGTTGTGATATGGCATCCTTTTTGACTCTTACATATATACATAACCATCCTTTTTGCTACATTTAACCACCCTTTGCTACAAATAATCATCACTTTCAGACCATTCAATGAATACTAGATAATAGTAATTCGAGGTAACTCCTTAAGCATTTTATGAGATTTTTCCATTATATATTTACTTAGAAAGGATATCATAAGGATATATGAGATTTTATTATATGTTTGACCTCCACAAGTATAGTAAAGGCATTTTTGCAGTCAAAGCTTCCAACTATATAAGAGATATAAAGGTGCACAAGATCTTGTCTACATCAACAATAAAGATCCAGTGCATAAGGAGCATGATCTTGACCACATCAGTGATGAAGACCAGTGCATAAGGGATGCGATCTTGGAGACTACATCACCAATGAGGAATCCAATGCATAAGGGATGAGATTCTTGAGATATGAGTTCGAAGTCTACTACAAACGAAACACTCTGTTTTAGCAAGAAAACTAAAGGATAAATTATAGTTGCCACGATTTCATTCAGTACTTGACCAACTATCGCAATCATTAGACCAACACATCTCTTTGCTGTTTTGAAATGCGATTTGAGTGCAACAATATCTGCAATTTTTTTTTGAGAATTTATATTTTTTGTTGGATATCAAATGCATAAATATGAGAGTTATGCTCTTCGTTTGATAATCGAGATATAGAAAAACTTCTGAATTACTGTAAACTTTTGTCTTGCCGATTATAAATCAAATCTTATTTATTATTTATTATGTCCATGAGTGTATTACATTTTGTTCTAATACTATAAACTACCTTTAGGAACCTGTCTAAAGAGAAGGGGTCCACTCATCTTAACACAGGTTCTGTCATTTATGTTATGCTTTGCATTTTCTTATTTGCCATTTTACATAAATCGATTTTATGGATTAAACATATTTTTGTTTTTATAAGTATTGCATTAAAGGCAAATTCTGTAGCAGTTCATTAAAATTTATGTAGCACATAATTTATGGTCTTAGATTCATTATAATAACTCAATTTACTTGCTCATTTAGCACAACACATTAATCATTTATTTTCCATTCGTTTTCCTGTAGCATTAGATTAAGTTTCTTAATTTCTTGTAGCTGATTTATTAATTCATTAGGTAAAACTTTGATTTAAAAGAGCATTCATTTAATTAGGATAAGAGAAGCAATCTTGATCTTGCATATACTGCGCAGAGCATCTCATAAGCATATAAAAGCTCCAGGTTGAGGATTAAATGTACAATTGAATTAGCTATTGAAAGACATTTAATTTAACTGTCATTTTGGTGCAATTGCCAGGGAAATGCTAAGAGATTAAGAAAAAAATCATTTTCACTAATTTAGGAAAAACACATGGTAAGAAGTTTAGCTTTGGAAAATTGTCGACCATTCTTTCGCTATTTCATACGTAGTGTTTTGCATAAATAAAACATTGAATGCATGTATATACCTAGAGATTCTAAAAAAAGATTTCGTGGTGTAGTAAGAGCCACTTAAGCTACTAACAAATTGGTAGGAAAATCAACAAGAGGAAGACAGACAAGCATACCATCTGGATCTCAATCAGCCTCAAAAGGAGTTAAAGAATCTCATCTTGAACCAACAAGTTCCATTGTTGAAGATGTACTCTTACCATCCGATCAAGAAGCAGATGAATTAATTAGTGGATAAGAAGATCCAGAATTCCAAGAAAATCCTATAACAAAACCATAATCTTCTGCTGGTTCCATTCCCCCGACAGAATCTACAATACTAAGAGATCTGGATTTTTGAAAAATTAACATGGTTGACGAAGAAACAACTTCAATTCTAGAGGAAAATACAACTTTTGAATTTTATATTTGAGATTATAGGAAACAGTTCAGATGAAGAATATTCCATCTTCAACTTTACCTAATTTTCATGGAATGGTTATTGAAGATCTCAATACATTTCGCTTTGAATTTGATGTATTTTGTCATAATTATGATTATTCATCAGATTGCACAAAAACTTAAATTATTTCCTGCCACCTTCAAAGATGCAGCTTTTCATTGGTTTATGGGGCTTGCAAGGAATACTATTTTAACTTGGCATGATATGTCTAAAACATTTCTGAAGAAATATCAAGTTTCTTGTCAAGCTAGAGATCTTCGTGAAGAAATTTTTAAAATGACTCAGAAAGAAGACAAAAGCTTATAAGATTATGATGAAAGATTTCAATATAATCTACAAAGTTTTAAACAAAATAAGTTGGATCCATATACTCTTCGTAATATTTTACAAAGAGGAATTACGGAAGAATGTATCGATTTTCTTAATCTCATGGGAACTAGAGATGCGTCTCAACTATCCTATGATGATATTTGTGAATTATGTAAGCGTTACACCATAGGTAATGCTAAACATGGTAAAGGCCCTCGAGACCTTGTTTCTAGAGTTATAATGGAGGAGGAATAACTAGAGCATAAATTGAGAATTTATTAGATAATTTTAAAACTAACATTTTTAGTTCTCTTAGCTCATAATTAGATATATTACAAACTAAAAAGCAACAAGAAGAAACATATTTAGCATTAACTATATTTTTTCCAAAATGTACAAAGAAGCACCCATTACGAGATTGTCCACTAAATAATGTAGAAATTTGTGCTATTTGTGTAGAAAAACATTCAACAAGTAGTCGTCCTTCATTACTAGAGATCAAAGCAGTATATCAAGGAGCTAATGAAAGTAAAAAATAAGTCTATTTTGTAGCACATAAATGACCATGGCAACCTCATCCGACAAGTATGATGTAAGATCTTTCACAATATTATTCTTCATATTATTCTGTTCCAAAATATCCTCCTCAAAACTAGTCTCTACCCATGCCTTGGCAAACATGGCCTCCTCAACAGGCTCAAAACCAACATTGGCAAACAAGGATGGCAAGATATAACTTTTGTAAACATGCCATCTCAACCTTATCCTCCAAAACAATATCAATCTTATCCTCCACAACAATATCAACCACAAATTCAACCACAACAATTGCAATTGCAAGCTAATCAACCTCCTCCAAGACCTCCTTAAATAGCTGCACAATCCGTTCTTAACCCAAATAATAAAATACCTCACCCCACTTACAACACTAAGTTACAAGCTTACTCAACATATTTCATTACCCCTGTTGATTTACAAGACAATCATTTACAGTTAGGCAAAGTAATCAATAAAAGAACTTTCCAATCATTCTTGAAGAGTATAATGATGAGGAAGCTTATAATCATCTGAAGAATCATGACAATCCTACTCAAATAATACAAACGTCTCCAAAAATGATAGATCAACCACAAGCATCCAATCATTTTCCTCCCTATGCAGAAAGGTTAAAATTGGACAATCAGTTATTCAACATGAATTTAATTTTCTAGGAGAATTATGAAATGTTTGTGTTAAAATTCCCTTGTTTCAAACCATTAAACATGTTCCTATTTATGTTAAAATTGTTTGAGAATTATGCTTAAGGAAACCTGGTATGAAGAAAAAGGATCCCCAAACTGTCCAAGTACTTGGTAAATTAGCTGATTTAATGTCAGAGAAAATCTTTATGGCTAAATATGTAGGCCTTGGAAGTCCTATTGTTAATATTCACATTAACAATATTTCTATTGTAAACACTGTAATTGACTTAGGAGCTGCTATTGATGTAATGACTAAGTCAGTCATGGAGAAACTTCAATTATTTAATCGTTGTCAAACTCCTACAATTTTACAATTAGTTGATAGATTCACTGTTAAACCTGAATGAGTGTTAGAAGATATAATAGTTTATGCAGATTCTTGGGAATATCTTATAGATTTTATGGTCTTATAGCCCAAATCTAATTTTGGTGGTTAACCCCTAATTCTAGGAAGACCATGGTTAGCCATGGCAGATGCATACATTTGATGTAGATAAGGAGATATGGAAATTTCACATGGGGGTTCTATTAAGAAGCTTACTTTGTACCCACCAACAAAACTTTCAATAGTTTTAGAAATTTCTCCATGGCTTGGTAATGAGGATAGTGATGTTGAATTTATGCAGCCATTGTTAACACTTGATCAAGCTATGAAATTTAAACACGTAACTAAAGATATTTTGATTAGCAATTTTATAGCTCATCTTCATTCATTTCAGTATCTCGAGGGGCATTCCTTTGGTTATATATTAGATATGCATTTTCAAGATAATTGCTCTTTAAACAAGTTACCATCACAATTCAATTCTATCCCTTCCTTATATGCTATATCCGAATCTTGTAGTATATCCGTCGAAATTAGTCAAGGAAAAACATTGAACATCAATCCTAGGCTCGAAGAATTCCAGAAAAATTGATTGATTAAGTTACTACAAAAACATTTTGGTGCATTTGCACGGGAATATATTTATATGAGAGGAATCCATCCAAATCTTTGCATACATGATATTTATATTTAAAATGATTTTTGATCCATTTGATAACCTCATAGACACATGAATTATGCCTTAAGAGAAATAGTGAAAGAGGAACTACAAAAATCGCTTAATGTGAATTTTATCTATCATATTTTAGATTGTCAATGGGTTTCGCCTTTAGTTATTGTCCCTAAGAAAAATGGTAAGTGGCGAGTATGCATTGATTACCTAAATTAAGCAAATCTACTTTAAAAGATCATTTTCCTCTTCCATTCATTGATCAAGTTCTAGATACTTTGGCAGGTAAGTTTTTTTTTCTTTTCTTGATGAATTTAATGGTTACGATCAAATACAAATTGCTCTAGAGGATCAATATAAGACTACTTTCACCTACCCATGGGGAACATATGCTTACTGAGCACTACCCTTTTGATTGTGCGATGCCATTGCTACGTTCCGAAGAGTTATCTTAGGTATTTTCTTTGACTTGGTTCATGATTGTGTTGAGGTTTACATGGAAGATTTTATTGTGTATGGAGGAGATACATTTGAGGAAGCTATGGAATATCTTGAAAAATTTCTATCTAGATGCCAAGAAACAAATCTTTTTCTCACTAATGAGAAATGTCATATGCTATTAACAAAAGGAATTGTTCATGGTTATCATATATTTCCTACAGAAAACAAGGTGGATGCAACAAAACATGAGGTAATTTCAAATCTCCCAATTCCAAAGACTCGGAAAGGTGTGCATAGTTTCTTAGGACATGCAGGTTATTATTGATGTTTTATTGAAAATTTTACTAAAATTGTATCACCTTAGTTTATGTTTATTTCAAACGACAATGACTTTTTTCATCAAAATGCTTTAATTGAATTGCGTTAGAATTCTTTTGAAGTCAAAGCTCATCCAGTCCATTGCTCAATAGTACTAGATTCAACAAATAACATCCACACCTTATCATTCACAAGCTAATGACCAAGTGGAAGTTAAAAATAAGGTTCCATAAGCCATATTGACCAAAACAATACAAATCCATCACAAAGATTGGGCCAATAGACTTCCACAAGTTCTTTGGGATTATCGGACCACTTGGAGAAATACCATGGGATTTACTAGATTGTGTATGGTAAGAGTGTAGTTCTTCCCATTGAATTTGAAATTAAGACTTTAAGAACTGCATTACAAGTGGGAATGGATTTTACAAAAGCACAACAACATCACCTACAATAGATTAATGAACTTGATGAATTTTGTCAAGCTACTTTCCATCAAACCTCACTTATTCAATAATAGAGTGATATATGGCACACCAAATTCATCAAGAAGGAGCATTTTAAAACAAATGATTGGGTTCTCCTATTAAATTCTAGATTCAAGGATTTTAAAGAAATTATTTCTACCCGTTAGTTGGGTCCATATGAGATTGATATTATTTATGACAATGGTTCAATTAAGTTATGTACCATTGATGAAGAAAGAACCTCTTTCATGGCCAATGGTCATCGAATGAGGTTATATAGAAAACCATTGTTTAAAGCTGAGTTTTTTAAATACTTAATTAAGCAAGCTGAGTTAGAGATTATAAGTAGAAAGGAAGTAGCATCTACCTTTTCATCTAGTTGATTTTTCAAGTTTACACACACACACACACACACACCCTTATAAAAAAAACAAAAAACAAAAAAAAAACCTCTTTCGAAGTGCAGTTAAACCATTGTCTAAAAATTAGTTTCCCGATAGACCATGTTTTGTTTGTTTCTACTCAAAAGATTTGGATATTGTTCTTTTCCTTTTCTACAAAAATCCACTACATAATTTTTCTACATAAATATGCTACAAAATTGCTACAAAACTGACTACAAAATTCTGCCACGGACTCTTGTCAATAAGTAGAGTACAAATTTGTTAGTTCTTGTTAATTTCAACAAGATATTCAATAAATTGTTGCAACCACTATTCTTGCTACAAGATGATGTTTTCTTCGGAACAAAAAATAAATTCAAGCCTTAATTCTACATTTAGATATTGATTCACATGTTTGGATGAAGTAAAGATATGAGTTATCATTACCTACATGTAACCATAAAGCCCTACTTTTGAGTCTCCATTCTTTTTCTTTTTCCAATAGGATATGTCTCTTTTTGTCTTCTTCAAGTAATTTTACCTCTAATTTCTACTCCTCAAACATATATCCATATCCTTCATTGTTGTAATATTTCTCTAAGGCTTCCTCCACTTTTTTTTGAATTCTTTCATCCTTGTATCCATTTTATTTTCCCCATTGAACTTCTACCTCTTTTAATTGTTTCAATTTTTGATGAAATTGTATGGAGAAAAAATTCTCTTAAAGCTTCATCATATGGATTCCATACCTCTTTTATCTTACTTAAAAATTCCTTCTCCTTTAGCCATTCTGGGATCAATTTAAAGGGGTTGGTTGGTTTCTCTTGTGCTGGTTCAACTTCTAGTAGAACATGTGTATGACCAGAGTCTCCCCTTGAGGAGACCCATTGCTTAATTCAAATGAATTCATCTAGGAAAGCTTCATTTATCAAAAAATGATCAATCCTCTTTGCTATGCGTGCTTCTCATGTCCTCTTGTTGTTCCATGTTGGAGACAACTTTGAAGGTTCAATATCCAACAATCCCAATCTATTAACTAGATAGGAAATCCACTTGGGCAGCTGATCCCCAAACTTTTGAAGCTGCTAGAGTAAAATTTAAATCACCTCCTACCACAACTAGACCATTATGGATCTAATCCATTTGGAAGATCTTGTCCCAATATTCCACCATGTCCAAATAGGGTCCATAGATATTCAAGAGAATGATTTATTTTCCAATATCTAGATAGAATAAGAGGCCCCTAAGCCTATAGTAAAAATCCCGTGAATTAGTAAGGGTAAAATAAGCTTTCTTCCACCCAATGATATTCACCATAGATCTCCCTATATCATCAATAAAACTAAAATCCCAACACCCAATAAGTTTTATAAGTTTCTGAGTGATTTTCTCCCCATCGATGATAATCTCTTGTAACAAAATGAAAGATGGATTTGTTGTCTCAATTAACCTTTTAGGGACCAATTGTTTTGAGGGATTGGCTAACCCTCGGTAATTCAAGGACAAGAAAATAATTTTAGAGCATATTTAGGGGTAGATTCTCTAAGAGACCCAATCAAAGATAATTGTTTGCCACATATAATTTTAGAACTTGCTTGTTTTTTTTCTATGGACATATGATTTGGTTCTTATGTGTGGAGCTTCTTGTCCTTTTTCTTCTAGGAAACCCAAACCTCCAACCACTTGCCTTGGAAAGTTAGTAGTGTGTTTTCTCTTTGGTTTGAGGTTATATTGTGAGGTTTTAATGGAGGTTGATTCTCCAAGATCATCCATATTTCCTTTATCCTTACTTAGGTTTAAAAAGGTCCAAGCTAGGGAATTTTCCTCTTTTGGGGTCTCAATTGTTCATAGTATAGGAATGAGAGGGGGAGGATTGGAGTTTTTAATTCCTGAGAGGATGGGAAGAAAATGGATCAGATGCTTATCATCTTTGTTATCTACCTCATTACCATAATTCCCAAAAATCAAAATTTCAAAGGATTTTTTTATTTTTTATTTTTATTTTTATTTTTTTCCAGATAAGAGTGTAGTTTGGACTTACCTAGAAAATTCATTCTATCACTAATGGATTTGATTTTCACAATCCTATGTTGACCAATTTTCAAGGATTTATGAGCAATCACAAGAGGTGATTCTTATGGACAGTTAGAAGCCACAATATCCCCCACTTTTTCTATCTTCCTTGTGTTTTGTATCCCGCTCCTCAGGTCTTCCTCCCCAATGCTCAACTACTTCTTCTGAGCCCAAAACTTTCTATAATTTGGATAATTAAAATGAACCTCAATGTGTTTGTAAATAACACTGATCGCACATGAAACGAAAACCTTCATAATTGATAATCTGGTGAAATCTATCAGAACCCTTTCTAATTTCCATAGACTTTGATAGACCCCTTCTTAAGTCGAGGCCAACTAGTATTCGATCTAAGCCCATGTATCCAGATTCCTGAAAAGATAAACATGCTTCATAAAGAATGCATGTTAGCCTTTGGCTTACCTTAACCAATCACTAAGTCTAAATTGTCACCTATATTTGTAGTATTCATTTAGGATATTAGTAATATATCCTCAAGTGATGACTAATGAATTAGTTAAGATTTCCTAGCCTAGTCATCATGCATGATTTTAGGATCTAGAGCAAATATCTCTATGAGGTGGCATCACCCATTGTACTATAAATATGTACCATTGGTTTGAATACTAAGAGTGTTGGCTAGTATGCCTTTTCCCTCATCTTGTTGTTATTATGTATATTTTATCAATTAGTATCAGAGCTTCTTGTTTTATCAATTGGTATCAGAGCTCTTATGGTCTTAAGGGCCTAATAGCTTCTCCATGGTGAAAAGAGGATGAAAGTATCAGAGCCATGGTGAAAATTGTGAAGGAAGAGCAACGATACTGAGTGCAATTTCGTTTCAAGGACCGTATCGCGGACTGTATCAAGGGCTGTATCATGGACTATATTGAGGACTGTAACGCATACTAGATCATATTAATATAGTCTGCCCAACATTGGGTTTGCAGATGAGAATAGACCCGATCTGGTGGATAAAGAATGAAGAAAATATGCAACACTCAATGAACCAATAAAGAAAAGATGCAGCACTGGAATTACACGCAATCCAAGGAGAAAGGAAAAGACATTACTGAAAGGGAAATTCGCTGATTTTGGAGTCCCTGTTGGTAAAAATTAGATTTCTCTTTCAATATTTATCCATTTTTCACGATTTCAGTTGCGTTGGAAACTAGATTCCAAGACGCACCAAGGGCATTTTTGGTTTCTCAAGATTCATATATGTTTCAAAGATATTCTTCTCGTAAGAAACGGATTTTGTTCAATTGCAGAATATGCAACCATTAAAATGCATATTTCGGCCTCCATACAAATCCAAATTCATCATATAGCATAGCGTTGGAAAGGTCTTTTATAGATATATCAAATCCCTCCAAGTATTGATTAAACAAATCGATGTTTAAAGATAAAAACTTGCTGGTAAAATTCGCCTCAAAATGGAAAACGAACGCTGCAAATGAAAAACGATTTTTTCTCTGTACAAAAGTTTTTGTTTTATGCGATAGAGGTTGCAAATGGAAGGCTTAGGTTATTACCCAAATGGGTATCTTCAGTTTTTTCGATTGATTTTTTGTTGATGAGATTTTATCCACAAAATTGCTTACGGTTTGCCCAAGTTATAGCGCCCAACGATCTGATCTGTGATATGGACAACCATTGATGCAAATCTTCCCAACAAGAACAAAGAGCCACCTTTGTGTTTATTGTGTTGCATGATCTCCTGCCAACCATGGATGGTGAGGATTTCAAACTCAATATGCTGTGAATTTGAGTAATTCATAAAAATTTCATGGTCCATTGAAGTTTGCTCGTGATTCCTGGAGGTCTAGCGGTTTCAACAAGCGCATGAAATATTTTTCTCCCAGACACTTTGCAACAGTTTTGTAGACAACATGGTTCCTCCATCGACCTTCATTTGAAGACTTATGCGCAACATGAATATCATAAATATGTCCACAAAGTGATGCACAACGTGAATCACGGATCTGGAATAGTTGCCAATTACTCCAAGCGATGTGGGAAACTTCGAAGCTCATTCCCATTCCAGAGATCTGCCCAGGATATGAAGCGATCTTCATGATTCATGCATCAAAAGAGTTGGTTTGTACCCTCATATAAGTAGTTCAAGATATCGCATGGCATCATGTGGCATCTACAGGAACAACAAAATGCAGATATAAGAAGATCTAAGGTGAACGCAGATCTGAGGAAAATAATAATCTCAACAAGAATATCCTGATCTCCACGCAAACTGGTGTGATTTCACCCACTCAGATCTCTTTTGCGTGTCATATGATTGCTGCGTGTCCTTGTTTTTTGAAGCCACTTCTGCACGATTTTGGTGGACAATTTTTCAACTAATATTAAATTATCAAAATCGTTGAAAAAATCTTTGTTCATATCGAGGTCTGTTTTGAGGACCAGATGAAGGACTAGATTGAGGATTGGATGAAGGACTAGAACTTGTTTTAACATAAATATTTGGAGGTGAGAAAATGTAATATTTTTTGTTCATTAGTAAATGAGAGTGAGCATGAGTGAGAAATGTTCGTTATTTCTTTATAACTTAGGAAAATTTGTAAGTAAGTGACAAACTGAGGTTGTAAGAAACTCATTTTTTTGAGAAGACATTTATTGTTTTCTTAAGTATTTGAGAGCAAAAGAGAAATGTTATGAATTAAAAGCCTTCTTAAAGCATGGTGTTAAAATCCTTGTTAAAGCATGGTGAAGGAGAAAGTACATTGTAGCCTTCCCATTGTATGTGGTATCGTAAGAGAGATACTTATAATAAAATTGAAGTCTTTTGCTCCGTATCCTAGATCCACCCGAAATTGAATAAGGGGATCTTAGGTACACCTTGCATAGTGTGTCGTGGTTAATATTTTCATGGTTGATTTATGATGTTTAATGTCTAGTTTTGACATAAATACAATTGCAATTTTAGCATCATAATGCAAAATGCCAACAATTGTAATTTTAGCATTTAACGCAACACACAAAAGCTCATGCACAGTGTTATTCAAGCACAATTAAGCACATATGATCAAGCATATGTGAAGAACATTCTCAAGCATTCAAGTCGTCAACCACATCAGTAATGGATAAATCAAATATTTCAAACTCAACACATCATGGAGCATTTGAAGTTAAATTGTAACTTGCAAACAATGTTTGTTGTAAGATTACTTGATCAAGTTTATTTGTACTTGCAATAATGTATTTGTAAGTTTACTTGTCTTTTTGAAATCAAGTCGAGTTGAATTGAATTTTTCATAAGGTGCATTTTCGGCTGAGCCCGACACCCTAGAGTCATTTTAAGTTAAAATTGACAAGGTTGAGTAGTTGAAACTCAAATCATTGTAATCAAGTTTTCGGGTGCATTTTCGGTAGTATCCGACACCCTCAAATTCTTGGAACAAAGAAAGAAAAGTTCAAGCGAGCGAGTACAAGCAAGCTTGAATAACAAGCGAGCGTGAAGTTCAAGTGAGCAATTCAAGTGAGCGAGTTGCAGATAAGCTTTCTTCTGTTGAGTCAAATTGTAATCCGGATCTACCTACACAAGGAGACCTCATTTAGTGTTTTTTGAAATGGCTCGAAATCTCAAATTATTAGAGTTACTAAACACTCTAATAAACAACACTAAAGATAACATAGTGATATTGAACAAATAAACTCTTCAATCAGTGCTAACTTGTTTGCAAGTGACACAAGATAAAGTTAGACTTCTACAATCCCTATCCCAACTACTAAATGATGAAATCATGGATCTCAAAAATCAACAGCCAGTGAAGTGTTCCGAATTAGTTTTTGTTCAAGACAACCCTCTCTATGATGATGAAGATGATGAAGATGATGTTTTTGATCAACAGTCAGTGAAGGAACAACTCAGTAAGACAATTCTAGATGCAGACAAAAACAAATCTATTCATGAACCTACAATTCAAGAGTTTTATTTTGAGTTTAGTGAAGAAAACCTTTCAATGCTGCAACAACATGCAATAAATCAACTTCCATAGATTTCAAAGAAACAGGTTCAGAATACTCTTTCCAAGCCCATCATCAGACCTTGGGAAGAAATCATCTACAACAAGAATAGAACATGACTTGGATATGACAAGGAAGTTACCTTTCATATTCCCGATTATTCCAGACCAATCAAGTTCCAAAGTGATCGATTCCTTCAAGAAGATTCACTTTCACCTGTTCAAGTTCAACATCATAATGCGACTTGCCAACACTGCAATCGAGTTGGTCACAAGGAGAATCAATGTTTTGATCTCCATCCTTGCCAACATTGTGGCAAGCATAACCATTCTTCAGACAAATGTTCAACACTGAAGAAACCTACAAGATCGAAGATTCACTATGAGTGGATTGATCCTTGGAAATGGTCATCAACAACCAAACGATTATATAAGTCTTGCCGAAGAATTAAATCTCGAGTAAAGACCAATATTGTAGCACATACCATTTTTGTACCTCACATAAGTGGTCCCCTTATGGCGTAGCTTTCAAGCATGGCCCTCATGTGATGAGATAACATGTGGTCGTTTCCACATGTCCACTTTGTGTTGTACTCAAATGGAACAAGTATGGTACTCTCTTGAGCATAGAAGCAGGGAGTACAATGATGAAAATCTCATGCACCTTAAGGGGGGGAGTTCAAAATTCCAGTGACGATGGTTCATGAAACCGCTTGTGGTCTCTCCTTTTAGCTGACAAAGGGGGGAATTGATGATGCAAACATCATACATGCCAGATGGGCATGAAATTTTCCAAATGGGAAATTGCAGTCTGTAGATGACAAACTTTAGGAGAATTATGGTTTAATGAGTTTAAGTTGAATCATAAATAATTTGGATGTTAATTTTGATTTTGAGAGCAATGATGTGAACGTTTGGTTCACATAGATGGTCATTCGACCTAGCATAGGACAAGAGGATCCTTCTGTATTGCAACTTGGCATTTGATTGAGTTTTTAGGCATTTTCAGGGATGTGTCAGACTAGAAGTTGATTCACTTCTCTTGGTTAGCTCTCATAAGATTGGAGTTTACATTAAGTGAACAAATTGCATGCATCCTGGCTCACATGATTACATAGTGATATTTTCCAGAGATGGAAGACTTTGGCAGGATTATGGTTCAATGACTTGCAATTGAATCATACACAATATACATTGGGATGCTGTTGGACACCTAAAAGTGTCAAAATTGGTTAGTGGTCATCCAAAAACCATCATATACATGGTATCAATTGGTTAGTGGTTATCCCAAACCACATATTCAGAAAGCACTTTCAGTGATGCACTGATAGTAGAGTGGTGATACTACATGTTCACCAATTAGCAGAAGACATCAGATTCTTCTATCTCAAATACTTGGAAAAATGATCAAATTGTAAAGCAATCAGGGAATGTTCAGATATTGCAACTGTTCACTTCCATATCTCATCTCTCTTCCAGTTCATTTCAGATGAACCATTCAACATCTTGATTGGCGGTTTTTTAGGTAGTTCTTCATTGAGGCTCAACTCAGGAGTTTCAGTATGAAGACTTTGAATTGATACCAATTTATGCTTAATTGCTGGTATTATTGATTGAACTTGTGATTGAGGGGGGGATTGTTAGCCTTTGGCCTACCTTAACCAATCATTAAGTCTAAATGGTCACCTATATTTGTATTATTCATTTAGAATATTAGTTATATCCTCGAGTGATGACTAATGAGTTAGTTAAGATTACCTAGCCTAGTCATCATGCATGATTTTAGGATCTAGAGCAAATCTCTCTATGAGGTGGCATCACCCATTGTACTATAAATATGTACTATTGGTTTGAATACTAAGAGTGTTGGCTAGTATGCCTTTTTCGTCATCTTGTTGTTATTATGTATATTTTATCAATTAGTATAAGAGATTATTTGTTTTATCAATGCCGAGGGTATTTCTAATTTCCTTGAAAAATTCTTCTGACTAGAAAACTAAAGGGATCCCTAGAAGTCCAACCTAAACTGGGAGAATATCTAGTCATGTAGATCTAGCATCAAAATCAATATTGCATTTTTTAGGTAAAGTGATTGAGTTCCCCACTTCCATTGATTTTGCAACGTTTGATCAACTTCTCCTATAGACCTGAAGATCTAGACCATCCATCCTTTAATTGAGGTTAAGACTTCAGGAGCATAACCAAAAAATGGCTTGAAATTTCCTTTTGTCCATTCCTTCAGTGTTTCACCATCCATTCTTCTACATGGGAAGCAACTGACCAGTGCCAAAATCATTATTTCTAGAAATTCACTTAGTTTTATTTTCCCCCTAATTGAAGAATGATTAAATCCTACAACTTCTTGACACATTTATGTCTTTTTTATTTTATTTTTCCCATTCTCCAAGTTTTGTAATATAGTATCTCCTAGATTAGGGTTTATGAATATGCTCATAATATTGTAATCCTATGTTTTTTGATGAACCCTATTTATGTTACTCTTTCATCCCTTTCATCTATGCCATAGAGAGAGGTTTCATGAATTTTTTTGGTACAACCAAGAGGAAATGTAATTCCAACGCCATCGGGCGCTTATATTAAAGCACTATCCACTTCTATCCTTTGACATAAATTCCTTGTAGCTGTTAGATCTAGCCCAACATGCTTCTCAGGTGTATAATCATTCTGACATTAATAACCCTTAGTAGCTGATTCAACCCCTCCCATCACTGAGCATCAACTAGAATACAATGACCTGAAAACGCTTGAGCTAGTTCACCCATGATGTCCACCATTTCCTCCTCTAAAGGTTTCTATCCGAGGTGGTGTCAGGACTATGGGTTTGACAAGGCTCTACATGAGAATGGTGTTGGGCTAGACCATATCATTTGGCTCTTTAGCGGGTCGTATGAATAGTATATAGCCTCCTCCTCGATATTAACATCCAAAACCAACATGGTAAAAAACATCAAAATAAACCCCCAAATAAAAAAGTGGTGCTACAGGTAGCATGCTTCTTTTGGGTGGCTAAAATTCCGACTTGTTTGAAATCACGACCTTAACAACTAATACCATTATGGAAAAAACCTTAAAATTGGCTCTCAAATTGAAAAGTGATGCTATTAATAGCACATTTTTTTTTGGGGTTGAAATTACAACTTAATTGAAATTGTGTCCTTGACAATTGGTACCATCACAGATAAAAAACTAAAAATCGTAACTTAAAAATTTATTAATTATTATTTCTTTAAAAATTTTCATTAAAAAATAAATAAATTGAATAAAAAACATCGCAAACAAGTTTATTTAAAAAATGAAAAAAAAACCTTAAAAAAAATAGTAAAAGAAAAGGAAAAAGAAATTTGATTTTTTAAAGCCTCCCACCCTAACTTGCCCCCCCTACCCTTCCAAAAAAAACCACAAAAATTTAAAATAAATAAAAAAAACTAAAATACAAAATTTTGAATTAAAAAAAAAAAAAAACTAAATTAAAACTAAAAATATTAAAAAAAAATATTAAAAAAACCCCTATGCCCACCTTGTCCGTACTCCCTCGTCCCCACTACACCTCCACCCTCCCCTCCTTTCCCATCCACTCCTCACGCCACTCGTGGACCACCCCAACGAGTGGCAAGTTCCAAACCCGTCTCTCTAAGGAGTGACATGGGGAGGGGGAGGAAGAGGGGGAGGGAGAGGGGGAATGGGTTGGGCACATGGGTGGGTAGTCAGGGGAGGTGAGAATTTGAGAATCACCCTTCCTCCAAAATTGCTATTTTTTTTTAAATTGTTTTTTATTTTTATTTTTTCGGTTTTTAATTTTATTTTTTGGTTTTAATGTAGTTTTTAAAAAAAATTGTATTTTAGTTTTTTTTTTTTGAAATTTTATTTTTTAGGGGGCTCATTATTATTTTTTTTAAATTTAAATTTTCTTTTAATTTATAAATTTGGGTTATGGATTATTTCTAAAGTTGTTTTTTCCTCCAAAAAAATTTGTTTGCGATTTTTTTTTAATTTTTTGGTTTGCTGGTTTGTTCGTGACCTGTGGGACTAGCCTGTGGCTTGAGAAACCACGACTCATGGGCATCTAAGCCGTCAAAATCACCCAGGGATCGCACCCGACCTGAGCCACACCAACTGTTAACATGTCTGGATATTTTATCCCCGGAGGTTTCAAACCGGTGACTTTAACATCACAGAGTTGCTTAACAACACACTCAGTCACCGACTGTCCTACACCTCGGGGACCAATTTATTTAATTTTTAATGTAAATTAAAAAATAAAATTAATTAATAAATAATTTTTCAAGTAACAATTTAGGAGTCAATTTTGTGTTTTTTATTTGATTTTATATAATCTATAATGGTACAAATTGTCAAGACCATGATTTCAATTAAGTCAATTTTAACTAAAAAAAATAGTGCTAGCATCACTTTTCAATTCAAGGGTCAATTTTAAGGATTTTGTCCACAATGGTATCGGTTGTCAAGACTACAATTTCAAACAAGTCATAATTTTACTCACCCCTCAAATAAGGTGCTACTGGTAGCACCACTTTTTTATTTGGGGGTAAAAATAACTACTAAATGTGACCTCTAAAAAAGTGAGAACTATGGAGAGTTCTTGTTAAGTTGGCAACTTTGTCAACCATGTGCTTAGACACCTAGTAAAACCTCATCACCATTTTGTGGCCCTTGCAGAAAACCTTTTTCAGTGCCTACAAAAACCCTCGAACACAAAGAAACATTTTCATCTCTTGCTCATCACCAAAGAGTGGGGAAGCTATGATCAACTATGATATGCTATGGAAATATGGATTGTTATCTCTCTAAGCACTGAAGGTCATAAAAAACAATTTCATGATTAGTTTTTCAGGTGGTGCAAAAATCCATTTAGATAAGATGAGTTAAACACTAAGAAAAGAAGGGATTTTTCTATTATAGAATGCGACAATATTGTATGATCTAGGTGATTTGGAGAGCTACCCCTAAACTTATCTAAGTGAATCATCTAAGGTTGTAAGAAAAAAACCTAAAAAATGATAGTGAAGAGGTCGCCTAGTACAAACCCTAAGTTGGTGTTATGTATGACTACGAAGAGAAACACAAAATCGGTTGAGAAGCAACCTATCTTGAGAATCCAATTTGAAGATCTACCTCATACGAACCTTTAATTGTCTCAAGCAACCTATTTTGAGAATCCAATTTGAAGATCTGCCTCATACAAACCTTTAATTGTCCCACCCCTCCTATTGTGAGTTTTTTATTTATTTTAAATTATATATTTAATTTTTTTTTGCTTTTATGTTTTTTTCAAATCATATATTTATTTATTTTTTCACACATATAAGGGTGAGGGAGGAGCATCCTTTTTATTTATTTTTTAAATTATTATTTTATTATATTATTATTATTTTAATTTAACATGTTTTTATTTTTAATGTATTTTTTGAAAATATGTTTCCCCTCTAGTTTTAGGTTTTTTTTCCATAATTTTTCCCTGGTTTAAAAAATGTTGCAATTTTAAGTTAAAAAAAAGGGCAATATCATATTAAGTGTTATAAATCGAGATGAAAAGTAGACTTGTAGGTGTCGATCTCTATGGGTAGGGTTTATCTTAGCCTCTTCCTACATCCGATCCCTTGCTATTTCCTGAACCTGGATGATTATTGGTGTCACTGCTTTAAGCAGAAAGATTTCAGATCAAGCTACAATATCACTAGACTATCTTCACCTTAGCTTCCTTTATTTGATAGTTTTGAGTTTCTCCTCACTCTACCCACCATATTTGTGTTGTTCTCACCTTGGTTGTTTTCATTTCACCATGGGCGAGTGTTCTAATCTAGAAGAGGAATCTTTTGCCTCTCTGATAAGATCCTTTAAAGATGTTGGTGACAATTGTTATGAGAAGAGCCAGTTTGTCAAAAGGGCATAATCCATCCCCAATCTAGACATGACTTCTTCAGAGGAAAAAATGAAAACTATTCTTCTACACGAGAAAGGATTAATAGGTAAGTTCATAGGCCTTTGGCCCAATCCTTGAGAAGTTCAAGAACAAACCACATAGAACTAAAAATTTCTAGGGCATACTTCTGGGTTTTATTTTGGTAAAGGTTTTTATGTGTTTATTTTTAGTAGAAAAGAAGAGAGGGACCTGCTTTTCATATCGGGTCCCTAGTTCATGGGCTCCAGGGGAATGTTTCTTTCCCACTGGACTCTTAACTTTGATCGTGACATGGAAATTTCCTCTGCTTCTATATGCATTAGATTCTTGCATCTCCCCATTATTTTTTGGGATGAAGGCTCTCTTAAGCCTATTAGAGATAAGTTGGGTTGCTTCATTGATCGAGCTAATCCAAAAGGGGACACCTTATCTTGTGCCAAAATATGTGTGGAAATAGATTTTGAAAAGGGTCTGTTGGAGGTGATTCAACTGATCAATTCAGAGGGTTGGAGTCATCTTCAAGCCCTAGATTACAAGAAGATCCCTTTCAAGTGTAACATCTATCATGAGTATGGTCATTTTTCTAAAAGCTATCAAAGATCTCAAGAAACTCAACCTCCTTTGAAGAAGGTGACAACTTCTTAGAATAATAGTGAGTAAGAATCATTCGAACAAGTATCGACAAGGCACAATAAATAACAACCCAAGGGGCGTCAACTTGAACAAAGGTTTTAGTCAAGACCATCTAACATTTATAACAACATATATGAAGTTTTGGAGATCCGGTGGAAGAGGAAGAGGAACTTGTAGATATAGGACCCTCGAAGACTAAACTCAATCTTATCGCTGCGCCAACAAAAAAAGATCAAGAGGACATAGAAAACCGATCTTAAAATAATAAGGTTGGGACCTCAATTGGGGTAATTTTATAAACTCCACAAGAGAAGGAAGAATTAGAAGAGCTGGAGAGAGAAGAGGAATTGGTGGGTGATGTAAAGAGCCTTGAAGTCTCTAACTCTCCTTCCTTTGCAGCAGTTCTAAAGAAATATTCACGCTCCTCTCCCCTATTAACAAGAGGTAGGAAATCAAGTTGAAATCATAGAGAGAAATAAGTAGAATAAGAAATCACAATGGGTACTTAGCAAGCTATGGACGCTCTCATATTTGGTGAGGAGATAATACCACATAAAATCTAATTATGTTTTGTTTTTGCATTAATTTGTGCCAATAATTTGTAAGAATTTATTCTTATACTTAGAAAGAAGTAAGACTAAGTTACAAAAGGTCTAGGTTTGGATCTCTCCGTTTCATTCTTTTGAATGGATAAGGATTATTTTATGTGTTGTTGATTGTTCCTGTTCAGAACCTCTAAAGAAGATTTTTGTTGTAACTCTTGTGCGAACTCTACTACAAATTTTATTAATACAATATTTCCTAGTTTTGGTTAAACAAATGGGTAATGTTAGTAGCATCTTTTTTAAATTTACGAGTTGATTTTGAGGTTTTGATCACAACATTCCTAATTGTTAAGGCCATAGTTTCAACAAATCGTAATTTTAACCCTAAAAAAATGGGTGCTACTAGTGGCACTAATTTTTAATTTGGGGGTTGATTTTAAATTTTTGGTTGCAACAATACTCGTTTTCAAGGTCGCAATTTCAAACAAGTCATAATTTTAACACCCATAAACAAGGAGGTGGTACTCATAGCACCACTTTTTAATTCAAGAATTTATTTTGAAGTTTTTGTTTGCAACATTACGGGGTTTTAAGGCCATGTTGCAAAAGGTTGTAATTTTAACCTATAAATAAAAGGGGTGATTCTAGGAGAGCCACTTTTCAAAATGGGGTAAACAAACGACTAAATGTATTCTTTAAAAGAACACGGAGGGTTCTCATCATGTATGTAACTCTATTACATGGGATTTTCACTTTGTCATGCTCTTCATATGTCATCTATGATCCTTCAGAAAGATTTGCACATTCACATTTGAATTATTCTATTAAGACATGATGGACTAATGTTTTGTATGGTCTTATGCGAAAGGGAGTGTCAAGATCTATATCTCTTTGATATACCATTGGGTTTTCAATAGTAATACTTAATTGATATTTCATGGCGTTGATAAAGAAGGATGGACCACACCCTTAGCTATATTACTTGATTCCTGGGGACACAAGGATGATCTCCCTAAGCATTGTGCTAAATGTACTATAGAGACATATGATAAAAAAAATGATCTAAGAATCATCTCAGGTATTCCTATGGGGATTCTGATATACCCTAGGGTATGTGGAAGATTGAACTCGTAAACAATTTTTTTCTAATATGATACTAATCAATGGGTACCAACAAAGGTGTACAATGGAGTCCTATGATGATCCCACCTATATTCTCTGCTTGTAGGATTCCTAGTCACAATTTTACCTATATAATGATAGACCTCTATGTTTATAGACATTGATACACATCTCTAGCCTAAAAATTCTACTTGTTTCATAGTAGAGAAGAAATTATGAGCTTGAGGTCTCCTTAGAACTCTCGTAAAGCATTGATTTGGGGTCTATTATGATCATTGACCTTGCACATGATGCAAATTTTATTTCGCTACACTTCTAAGTTCAAAATTTATTGATATGACTCCTTCAGATTCCCACAAGTTTAATTCAACTTCAAGCCTTCAAGAGGGAGTTATTTCCAAGGCATGAAAGCTCGCTATTTTTAGTGCCTTTTAGTTGTGTGAACTTGTTTGCATTGACACTTATCGAATATTTACCCTACAAGTTTGAAATTTGGACCTGAAGCATCTTGGTTCTTGATTTGTCCAATCCTGTAGGAGCACTCAATTTGAACCTTGAAATATTTAGCAAACTAAATTCTAAAATTTTTACCCAATGTACTTCACTGTTTTCTTTGTCAACCCTGAGATCACAAGACAATTCCAATGTTTCAAAAACAAGTTAGAGAAAAAATGGTGATACAGTTTATTTGAAGGAGCCAAACTAAGAATTTTCTGCTCTAATACCAAATGTTGTGAACAAAATAGAAAAATAAACATGAAAATGACCCAATTTAGTAGTACCACACTAAAATAGAGTAAAAGAGTGAATGGAACAGAATCCTCTTTGAGGGGGAAACCTCTTTTTACAAGATATAATTGCATGACACAAGGTGATCCTTCAAAGGAGTCCCCTTGATGTATATGTAAGAGACAACGAGGACTATAAAGCAATAATATATTGACATACCTATTGATAAGATAATGATAATGAACGAGGGTTATGGTTAGGATATTAACATAGGCACACCCGTGTATTTATGTTTTCAACACTTGTTCTTGGATTTTACACTTTCTTTAGTGCACTAGAGTTATCTCTCTCTAGCACACTTGTGAAGAGGATATTTCAGAATTTGGGTGAGATTTGGTTCTCTCATTTCTCTTATTGACCCTTGTGAATCTCAATGTGGTGTCAAAGTGGGGGTGAAACTTACTCTCTTAATTCTTTTGGTTGTTTAAAAAACTATTGTCTAGTGGAATCTTTGTCACAATGTGGAACTAGGGTTTTCTTGGATAATCTCTACTAAGGTTTCTCTAGGGGTTATAGAGATATAAACCCTAATCTAGGACCACACCTTCCTTATAGAGATTCTTTTGGCACTTTTCATCCTTTTTCCAAATCTGGTTCCTTCATTTCTAAGGGTCTCTAGGTATTTCTACCATTTGGGTCTATAACATGAATTTTTGAAGTCTTAATTCCATAAAGAGCCTTCATCCGGATTTTTTTGAGCCTATGGATTTAAAGTGGTTGTTTCCCCTTTGAATGGGGCCAACTATCAAATTTCTTGGGTGGATCAAATCACTACCCTACTTCGATGTACTTGGCAAGGTCATTTCCTACAAAAGATGATGACAATGAGGACCTTGCATATTTGAAGAAGGATGAAGCTCTTGGGTTGATCACTCTTTATGTCGACCTTATTCTCATTCATCATACCAATGATAAAAAAGGTGCGAAGGAAATCTGGGATACATCTAAAACGCTTTTTGGAATGATGAATACTACTTAGGGATATCAACTTGAAATTGAAATACTCTCCAATATTAAGACAAATGACATCAATATGGTTGAGGTATATTGCAAGATTTAAAAACTTGAAGGATGAAATTATTCAAGACGAAGGAAAAGGAAAATCAAATCTAAAACTTGTAAGTATTGTTTTGAATAATATCTCTCCCACATCCAAATATTTTTCTCTTATGTTCTACACCATTCCTTTATTTTTCAAGGGTCATTTAACTCCCATTCTTGAGGAGTTTTCTTTAATATAATTGAGAATCATGTTACTTTGAGGAACATGGGTGAATTGCCCCCTAGAGATCAAGCCCATCCAAATGTTGTCTCAACCCCTCTTACATCTAACTTTGATTGGGGTACAAAGAAATACTCAAAATTCTCTAGGAAGAATAAATTCATATGCGACTATTTCCAAAAGGAGGGCCATCCTTTCAAATATTGCCTTGTTCATCTTTAGAAATATGAAGAGGTTGCAAGATATACCATAGGAAAAAATACCATTTTTATAAGAGTATTGGATATCCTTATAGTGCACATTTGGTTGTACACTATGCACTTTGGTTCTCTTCTTCTCAACAAGAGTGGATTTCTAATTTCGAAGCTACCTAAGACATGATCGAACATGAACATCTTGTATTTGATTATAGACAATAATACAATGTAGATAAAGTGGTTATTGGTGACATTCTAGCCATATAGGTTGTAGGTTGTGGTGATGTTGTCATTGATACAACTAAGATTGGAGATATTATTCATGTTTTAGGTGTTGGATCAAATATTTTTTCTATGCATTGCATTGCACACTTTGATAAAAAGGTGTAATTTTGGTTAGATCGATGGGCTGTAAAGGGCATACATGATGGTTTCAAGGTGGTTTCATTAATATATAATGATGAATTTAATCATATGTACAAGTTAGGGAAGGATCCTCCCTTAAAGGAAAAGGGTTTGTTGCTATGGTAGCTAGTGCCGATGACACCATCATGCTATGGAATCTATGTCTTGGTGACACCAATTATGGAGCTTTGCAAAATATGAGTTGAATACATATGGTTGATGACATTCCACATATTGAACCACATAGTTGTCTCTATGATGGATGTGTAGTGGGAAACATCATTAGGAGTCCTTTCCTAAGGACAAAACAAATTGATCTTCATAACTTCTTGCATTGGTTCATAGTGATCTCTATGGGCCTATGACTACATTTTTTTAATTGGGGGAGATAAGTAATTCCTCACCTTCATTGATAATTTTTCTTGTTTTATTTGGGTATACACCACTAAATCTAAGGGTGAGGTGTTTGGAAATATTTGGGAATTTACATTTCTTTTGGAAAATCAAAGAAACAAGAGAGTCATGTGTCTCTAGATTGATGGTGAAGGTGAACATATTACAATGCTTTACATGATTTCTTGCATCTTAGGGAATTTCTTGGGAGAACACCATTCCTTACACTCCACAACAACCACCTTTCATAATAATAATAATAATAATAATAATAATAATCTATTTTTAAGGTCACGACCAAGCCAGACACCAAATTGGTGTATGAGACCCCCTTCGCCCAACGATTTGATTGATAAAGT
>JASDQU010737741.1:4143-19776 GCA_032191745.1 Picea mariana | reverse complement strand
TGCGATTAATGTGATTTCTTTATAAGGATGATATAGTGAGAAAAAATGGGCATACCTTGTGAGTTGATCCACCACCATAATGATGCCATTTTTCTCTACATAATCTTGTAGTTTTGCGAACAAAATCCATTGAGACCTCTTTCCAACGTTGAATTGATATGACTAATGAGGTTGTGATATGGCATCCTTTTTGACTCTTACATATATACATAACCATCCTTTTTGCTACATTTAACCACCCTTTGCTACAAATAATCATCACTTTCAGACCATTCAATGAATACTAGATAATAGTAATTCGAGGTAACTCCTTAAGCATTTTATGAGATTTTTCCATTATATATTTACTTAGAAAGGATATCATAAGGATATATGAGATTTTATTATATGTTTGACCTCCACAAGTATAGTAAAGGCATTTTTGCAGTCAAAGCTTCCAACTATATAAGAGATATAAAGGTGCACAAGATCTTGTCTACATCAACAATAAAGATCCAGTGCATAAGGAGCATGATCTTGACCACATCAGTGATGAAGACCAGTGCATAAGGGATGCGATCTTGGAGACTACATCACCAATGAGGAATCCAATGCATAAGGGATGAGATTCTTGAGATATGAGTTCGAAGTCTACTACAAACGAAACACTCTGTTTTAGCAAGAAAACTAAAGGATAAATTATAGTTGCCACGATTTCATTCAGTACTTGACCAACTATCGCAATCATTAGACCAACACATCTCTTTGCTGTTTTGAAATGCGATTTGAGTGCAACAATATCTGCAATTTTTTTTTGAGAATTTATATTTTTTGTTGGATATCAAATGCATAAATATGAGAGTTATGCTCTTCGTTTGATAATCGAGATATAGAAAAACTTCTGAATTACTGTAAACTTTTGTCTTGCCGATTATAAATCAAATCTTATTTATTATTTATTATGTCCATGAGTGTATTACATTTTGTTCTAATACTATAAACTACCTTTAGGAACCTGTCTAAAGAGAAGGGGTCCACTCATCTTAACACAGGTTCTGTCATTTATGTTATGCTTTGCATTTTCTTATTTGCCATTTTACATAAATCGATTTTATGGATTAAACATATTTTTGTTTTTATAAGTATTGCATTAAAGGCAAATTCTGTAGCAGTTCATTAAAATTTATGTAGCACATAATTTATGGTCTTAGATTCATTATAATAACTCAATTTACTTGCTCATTTAGCACAACACATTAATCATTTATTTTCCATTCGTTTTCCTGTAGCATTAGATTAAGTTTCTTAATTTCTTGTAGCTGATTTATTAATTCATTAGGTAAAACTTTGATTTAAAAGAGCATTCATTTAATTAGGATAAGAGAAGCAATCTTGATCTTGCATATACTGCGCAGAGCATCTCATAAGCATATAAAAGCTCCAGGTTGAGGATTAAATGTACAATTGAATTAGCTATTGAAAGACATTTAATTTAACTGTCATTTTGGTGCAATTGCCAGGGAAATGCTAAGAGATTAAGAAAAAAATCATTTTCACTAATTTAGGAAAAACACATGGTAAGAAGTTTAGCTTTGGAAAATTGTCGACCATTCTTTCGCTATTTCATACGTAGTGTTTTGCATAAATAAAACATTGAATGCATGTATATACCTAGAGATTCTAAAAAAAGATTTCGTGGTGTAGTAAGAGCCACTTAAGCTACTAACAAATTGGTAGGAAAATCAACAAGAGGAAGACAGACAAGCATACCATCTGGATCTCAATCAGCCTCAAAAGGAGTTAAAGAATCTCATCTTGAACCAACAAGTTCCATTGTTGAAGATGTACTCTTACCATCCGATCAAGAAGCAGATGAATTAATTAGTGGATAAGAAGATCCAGAATTCCAAGAAAATCCTATAACAAAACCATAATCTTCTGCTGGTTCCATTCCCCCGACAGAATCTACAATACTAAGAGATCTGGATTTTTGAAAAATTAACATGGTTGACGAAGAAACAACTTCAATTCTAGAGGAAAATACAACTTTTGAATTTTATATTTGAGATTATAGGAAACAGTTCAGATGAAGAATATTCCATCTTCAACTTTACCTAATTTTCATGGAATGGTTATTGAAGATCTCAATACATTTCGCTTTGAATTTGATGTATTTTGTCATAATTATGATTATTCATCAGATTGCACAAAAACTTAAATTATTTCCTGCCACCTTCAAAGATGCAGCTTTTCATTGGTTTATGGGGCTTGCAAGGAATACTATTTTAACTTGGCATGATATGTCTAAAACATTTCTGAAGAAATATCAAGTTTCTTGTCAAGCTAGAGATCTTCGTGAAGAAATTTTTAAAATGACTCAGAAAGAAGACAAAAGCTTATAAGATTATGATGAAAGATTTCAATATAATCTACAAAGTTTTAAACAAAATAAGTTGGATCCATATACTCTTCGTAATATTTTACAAAGAGGAATACGGAAGAATGTATTGATTTTCTTAATCTCATGGGAACTAGAGATGCATCTCAACTATCCTATGATGATATTTGTGAATTATGTAATCGTTACACCATAGGTAATGCTAAACATGGTAAATGCCCTCGAGACCTTGTTTCTAGAGTTATAAACTCAGATGGAGGAGGAATAACTAGAGCATAAATTGAGAATTTATTAGATAATTTTAAAACTGACATTTTTAGTTCTCTTAGCTCATAATTAGATACATTACAAACTAAAAAGCAACAAGAAGAAACATATTTAGCATTAACTATATTTTTTCCAAAATGTACAAAGAAGCACCCATTACGAGATTGTCCACTAAATATGTAGAAATTTGTGCTATTTGTGTAGAAAAACATTCAACAAGTAGTAGTCCTTCATTACTAGAGATCAAAGCAGTATATCAAGGAGCTAATGAAAGTAAAAAATAAGTCTATTTTGTAGCACATAAATGACCATGGCAACCTCATCCGACAAGTATGATGTAAGATCTTTCACAATATTATTCTGTTCCAAAATATCCTCCTCAAACCTAGTCTCTACCCATGCCTTGGCAAACATGACCTCCTTAATAGACTCAAAACCAACATTGGCAAACAAGGATGACGAGAGATAACTTTTGTAAACATGCCGTCTCAACCTTATCCTCCAAAACAATATCAATCTTATCCTCCACAACAATATCAACCACAACAATTGCAATTGCAGGCTAATCAACCTCCTCCAAGACCTCCTTAAATAGCTGCACAATCCGTTCTTAACCCAAATAATAAAATACCTCGCCCCACTGACAACACTAAGTTACAAGCTTACTCAACATATTTCATTATCCCTCTTGATTTACAAGACAATCATTTACAGTTAGGCAAAGTAATCAATAAAAGAACTTTCCAATCATTCTTGAAGAGTATAATGACGAGGAAGCTTATAATCAACTGAAAAATCATGACAATCCTACTCAAATAATACAAACGTCTCCAAAAATGATAGATCAACCACAAGCATCCAATCATTTTCCTCCCTATCCAGAAAGGTTAAAATTGGACAATCAGTTATTCAACATGAATTTAATTTTCTAGGAGAATTATGAAATGTTTGTGTTAAAATTCACTTGTTTCAAACCATTAAACATGTTCCTATTTATGTTAAAATTGTTTGAGAATTATGCTTAAGGAAACCTGGTATGAAGAAAAAGGATCCCCAAACTGTCCAAGTACTTGGTAAATTAGTTGATTTAATGTTAGAGAAAATCTTTATGGCTAAATATGGAGACCCTGGAAGTCCTATTGTTAATATTCACATTAACAATATTTCTATTGTAAACACTGTAATTGACTTAGGAGTTGCTATTGATGTAATGACTAAGTCAGCTGTGGAGAAACTTCAATTATTTAATCGTTGTCAAACTCCTATAATTTTACAATTAGTTGATAGATTCACTGTTAAACCTGAACGAGTGTTAGAAGATATAATAGTTTATGCGGATTCTTGGGAATATCTTATAGATTTTATGGTCTTATAGCCCAAATCTAATCTTGGTGGTTAACCCCTAATTCTAGGAAGACCATGGTTAGCCATGGCAGATGCATACATTTGATGTAGATAAGGATATATGGAAATTTCACATGGGGGTTCTATTAAGAAGCTTACCTTGTATCCACCAACAAAACCTTTAATAGTTTTAAAAATTTCTCCATGGCTTGGTAATGAGGATAGTGATGTTGAATTTATGCAGCCATTGTTAACACTTGATCAAGCTATGAAATTTAAACATGAAACTAAAGATATTTTGATTAGCAATTTTATAGCTCATCTTCATTCATTTCAGTATCTCGAGGGGCATTCCTTTGGTTATATATTAGATATGCATTTTCAAGATAATTGTTCTTTAAACAAGTTATCATCACAATTCAATTCTATGCCTTCCTTATATGCTATATCCGAATCTTGTAGTATATCCGTCGAAATTAGTCCTAGGCTTGAAGAATTGAACATTGAACATCAATCCTAGGAAAAACATTGAACATCAATCCTAGGCTTGAAGAATTCCAGAAAAATCGATTGATTAAGTTACTACAAAAACATTTTGGTGCATTTGCATGGGAATATATTTATATGAGAGGAATCCATCCAAATCTTTGCATACATGATATTTATATTTAAAATGATTTTTGATCCATTTGATAACCTCAGAGACACATGAATTATGCCTTAAGAGAAATAGTGAAAGAGGAACTGCAAAAATCGCTTAATGTGAATTTTATCTATCATATTTTAGATTGTCAATGGGTTTCACCTTTAGTAATTGTCCCTAAGAAAAATGGTAAGTGGCGAGTATGCATTGATTACCTAAATTAAGCAAATCTACTTTAAAAGATCATTTTCCTCTTCAATTCATTGA
The DNA here is from genome assembly GCA_032191745.1 of Picea mariana. Classification (NCBI taxonomy): domain Eukaryota; kingdom Viridiplantae; phylum Streptophyta; class Pinopsida; order Pinales; family Pinaceae; genus Picea; species Picea mariana. The sequence continues at coordinate 14,878 of JASDQU010737741.1, read as the reverse complement.
TCAAGTTCTAGATTCTTTGGTAGGTAAGTTTTTTTTTCCTTTCTTGATGAATTTAATGGTTATGATCAAATACAAATTGCTCTAGAGGATCAAGATAAGACTACTTTCACCTACCCTTGGGGAACATATGCTTACTGAGCACTACCCTTTTGATTGTGCAATGCCATTGCTACGTTCCAAAGAGTTATCTTAGGTATTTTCTTTGACTTGGTTCATGATTGTGTTGAGGTTTACATGGAAGATTTTATTGTGTATGGAGATACATTTGAAGAAGCTATGGAATATCTTGAAAAATTTCTATCTAGATGCCAAGAAACAAATCTTTTTCTTACTAATGAGAAATGTCATATGCTATTAACAAAAGGAATTGTTCTTGGTTATCATATATTTCCTACATAAAACAAGGTGGATCCAACAAAAAATGAGGTAATTTCAAATCTCCTAGTTCCAAAGACTCAGAAAGGTGTGCATAGTTTCTTAGGACATGCAGGTTATTATTGACGTTTTATTGAAAATTTTACTAAAATTGTATCGCCTTAGTTTATATTTATTTCAAACGACAATGACTTTTTTCATCAAAATGCTTTAAATGAATTGCATTATAATTCTTTTGAAGTCAAAGCTCATCTAGTCCATTGCTCAATAGTACTAGATTCAACAAATAACATCCACACCTTATCATTCACAAGCTAATGACCAAGTGGAAGTTAAAAATAAGGTTCCTTAAGCCATATTGACCAAAACAATACAAATCCATCACAAAGATTGGGCCAATAGACTTCCACAAGTTCTTTGGGATTATCAGACCACTTGGAGAAATACCATGGGGTTTACTAGATTGTGTATGGTAAGAGTGTAGTTCCTCCCATTGAATTTGAAATTAAGACTTTAAGAATTGCATTATAGGCGGGAATGGATTTTACAAAAGCACAACAACATCACCTACAATAGATTAATGAACTTGATGAATTTTGTCAAGCTACTTTCCATCAAACCTCACTTATTCAATAATAGAGTGATATATGGCACACCAAATTCATCAAGAAGGAGCATTTTAAAACAAATGATTGGGCTCTCCTATTAAATTCTAGATTCAAGGATTTTAAAGAAATTATTTCTACCCGTTAGTTGGGCCCATATGAGATTGAGATTATTTATGACAATGGTTCAATTAAGTTATGTACCATTGATGAAGAAAGAACCTCTTTCATGGCCAATGTTCATCGAATGAGGTTATATAGAAAACCATTGTTTAAAGCTGAGTTTTTTAAATACTTAATTAAGCAAGTCGAGTTAGAGATTATAAGTAGAAAGGAAGTAGCATCTACCTTTTCATCTAGTTGATTTTTCAAGTTTACACACACACACACACACACACCCTTATAAAAAAAACAAAAAACAAAAAAAAAACCTCTTTCGAAGTGCAGTTAAACCATTGTCTAAAAATTAGTTTCCCGATAGACCATGTTTTGTTTGTTTCTACTCAAAAGATTTGGATATTGTTCTTTTCCTTTTCTACAAAAATCCGCCACATAATTTTTCTACATAAATATGCTACGAAATTCCTACAAAACTGACTACAAAATTCTGCCACAGACTCTTGTCAATAAGCAGAGTACAAATTTGTTAGTTCTTATCAATTTCAAAAAGATATTTAATAAATTGTTGCAACCACTATTTTTGCTACAAGATGATTTTTTCTTTGGAATAAAAAATAAATTCAAGCCCGAATTCCACATTTAGATATTGATTCACATGTTTGGATGAAGTAAAGATATGAGTTATCATCACCTACATGTAACCATAAAGCCCTACTTTTGAGTCTCCATTCTTTTTTTTTTTTTTCCAATAGGATAGGTCTCTTTTTGTCTTTTTCAAGTAATTTTACCTCTAATTTCTACTCCTCAAACATATATATATATCCACATCCTTCATTGTTGTAATATTTTTCTAAGGCTTCTTCCACTTTTTTTTGAATTCTTTCATCCTTGTATCCGTTTTATTTTCCCCATTGAACTTCTACCTCTTTTACTTGTTTCAATTTTTAATGAAATTGTATGGAGAAAAAATTCTCTTAAAGCTTCATCATATGGATTCCATACCTCTTTTATCTTACTTAAAAATTCCTTCTCCTTTAGCCATTCTAGGATCAATTTAAAGGGGTTGGTTGGTTTTTCTTGTGCTGGTTCAACTTCTAGTAGAACATATGAGCAGAGTCTCCCCTTGAGGAGACCCATTGCTTAATTCAAATGAATTTATCTAGGAAAGCTTCATATATCAAAAAATGATCAATCCTCTTTGCTATGCATGCTTCTCCTGTCCTCTTGTTGTTCCATGTTGAAGACAACTTTGAAGGTTCAATATCCAACAATCCCAATCTATTAACTACATAGGAAATTCACTTGGGCAGCTGGTCCCCAAACTTTTGAAGCTCTTAGAGTAAAATTTAAATCACCTCCTACCACAACTAGACCGTTATGGATCTAATCCATTTGGAAGATCTTGTCCCAATATTCCATCATGTACAAATAGGGTCCATAGATATTCAGGAGAATGATTTATTTTCCAATATCTAGATAGAATAAAGAGGTCCCTAAGCCTATAGTAAAAATCCCGTGAATTAGTAAGGGTAAAATAAGCTTTCTTCCACCCAATGATATTCACCACTGATCTCCCTATATCATCAATAAAACTAAAATCCCAACACCCAATAAGTTTTATAAGTTTCTGAGTGATTTTCTCCCCATCGATGATAATCTCTTGTAACAAATTGAAAGATGGATTTGTTGTCTCAATTAACCTTTTAGGGACCAATTGTTTTGAGGGATTGGCTAACCCTCGGTAATTCAAGGACAAGAAAATAATTTTAGAGCATATTTAGGGGTAGATTCTCTAAGAGACCCAATCAAAGATAATTGTTTACCACATATAATTTTAGAACTTGCTTGTTTTTTTGCTAGGGACATATGATTTGGTTCTTATGTGTGGAGCTTCTTGTCCTGTTTCTTCTAGGAAACCCAAACCTCCAACCACTTGCCTTGGAAAGTTAGTAGTGTGTTTTCTCTTTGGTTTGAGGTTATATTTTGAGGTTTTAATGGAGCTTGATTCTCCAAGATCATCCATATTTCCTTTATCCTTACTTAGGTTTAAAAAGGTCTAAGTTAGGGAATTTTCCTCTTTTGGGGTCTCAATTGTTCATAGTATAGGAATGAGAGGGGGAGGATTGGAGTTTTTAATCCCTGAGAGGATGGGGAGAAAATGGATCAGATGCTTATCATCTTTGTTATCTACCTCATTACCATAATTCCCAAAAATCAAAATTTCAAAGGATTTTTTTATTTTTTTCCAGATAAGAGTGTAGTTTGGACTTACCTAGAAAATTCATTCTATCACTAATGGATTTGATTTTCACAATCCTATGTTGACCAATTTTCAAGGATTTATGAGCAATCACAAGAGGTGATTCTTATGGACAGTTAGAAGCCACAATATCCCCTACTTTTTCTATCTTCCTTGTGTTTTGTATCCCGCTCCTCAGGTCTTCCTCCCCAATGCTCAACTACTTCTTCTGAGCCCAAAACTTTCTATAATTTGGATAATTAAAATGAACCTCAATGTGTTTGTAAATAACACTGATTGCACATGAAAGGAAAACCTTCATAATTGATAATCTGGTGAAATCTATCAGAACCCTTTCTAATTTCCATAGACTTTGCTAGACCCCTTCTTAAGTCGAGGCCAACTAGTATTCGAGCTAAGCCCATGCATCGAGATTCCCGAAAAGATAAACATGCTTCATAGAGAATGCATGTTAGCCTTTGGCTTACCTTAACCAATCACTAAGTCTAAATTGTCACCTATATTTGTATTATTCATTTAAGATATTAGTAATATATCCTCAAGTGATGACTAATGAGTTAGTTAAGATTTCCTAGCCTAGTCATCATGCATGATTTTAGGATCTAGAGCAAATCTCTCTATGATGTGGCATCACCCATTGTACTATAAATATGTACCATTGGTTTGAATACTAAGAGTGTTGGCTAGTATGCCTTTTCCGTCATCTTGTTGTTATTATGTATATTTTATCAATTAGTATCGGAGCTTCTTTGTTTTATCAATTGTTATCAGAGCTCTTATGGTCTTAAGGGCCTAATAGCTTCTCCATGGTGAAAAGAGGATGAAAGTATTAGAGCCATGGTGAAAATTGTGAAGGAAGAGCAATGATACTGAGTGCAGTTTCGTTTCAAGGACCATATCACGGACTGTATCAAGGGCTGTATCATGGACTATATTGAGGATTGTAATGCATACCAGATCATATTAATATAGTCTGCCCAACATTGGGTTTGCAGATGAGAATAGACCTGATCTAGTGGATAAAGAATGAAGACAATATGCAACACTCAATGAACCAATAAAGAAAAGATGCAACACTGTAATTACACGCAATCCAAGGAGAAAGGAGAAGACATTACTGAAGGGAAATTCACTGATTTTGGAGTCCCTGTTGGTAAAAATTAGATTTCTCTTTCAATATTTATCCATTTTTCATGATTTCAGTTGTGTTGGAAACTAGATTCCAAGACGCACCAAAGGGTATTTTTGGTTTCTCAAGATTCATATATGTTTTAAAGATATTCTTCCCGTAAGAAACAGATTTTGTTCAATTGCGGAATATGCAACCATTAAAATGCATATTTTGGCCTCCATACAAATCCAAATTCATCATATAGCATAGTGTTGGAAAGGTATTTTATAGATATATCAAATCCCTCCAAGTATTGATTAAACAAATCGATGTTTAAAGATAAAAACTTGCTGATAAAATTCTCCTCAAAATGGAAAACGAACGCTGCAAATGAAAAACGATTTTTTCTCTGTACAAAAGTTTTTGTTTTCTGCGATAGAGGTTGCAAATGGAAGGCCTAGGTTATTACCCAAATGGGTATCTTCAGTTTTTTCGATTGATTTTCTGTTGATGAGATTTTATCCACAAAATTTCTTACGGTTTGCCCAAGTTATAATGCCCAACGATCTGATCTGTGATATGGACAACCATTGATGCAAATCTTCCCAACAAGAACAAAGAACCACCTTTGTGTTTATTGTGTTGCATGATCTCCTGCCAACCATGGATGGTGAGGATTTCAAACTCAATATGCTGCGAATTTGAGTAATTCATAAAAAATTCATGGTCCATTGAAGTTTGCTCATGATTCCTGGAGGTCTAGCGGTTTCAACAAGCGCGTGAAATATTTTTCTCCCATACACTTTGCAACAGTTTTGTTGACAGCATGGTTCCTCCATCGACCTTCATTTGAAGACTTATGCGTAGCCTGAATATCATAAATATGTCCACAAAGTGATGCACAACGTGAATTGCGGATCTGGAATAATTGCCAATTCCTCCAAGCGATGTGGGAAACTTCGAAGCTCATTCCCATTCCAAAGATCTGCCCATGATATGAAGCGATCTTCATGATTCATGCACCAAAAGCGTTGGTTTGTACCCTCATATAAGTAGTTCAAGATATCGCATGACATCATGTTGCATCTACAGGAACAACAAAACACAGATATAAGAAGATCTAAGGTGAACACAAATCTGAGGAAAATAATCATCTCAACAAGAATATCCCGATCTCCATGCAAACTGGTGCAATTTCACCCACTCAGATCTCTTCTACGTGTCATATGATTGCTACGTGTCCTTGTTTTTTGAAGCCACTTCTGAGCGATTTTGGTGGACAATTTTTCAACTAATATTAAATTATCAAATTTATTGAAAAAATATTTGTTCATATCGAGGTCTGTTTTGAGGACCAGATGAAGGACCAGATTGAGGACTAGATGAAGGACCATACTTGTTTTAACATAAATATTTGGAGGTGAGAAAATGTAATATTTTTTGTTCATTAGTAAATGAGAGTGAGCATGAGTGAGAAATGTTCGTTATTTCTTTATAACTTAGGAAAATTTGTAAGTAAGTGACAAACCGAGGTTGTAAGAAACTCATTTTTTTTGAGAAGACATTTATTGTTTTCTTAAGTATTTGAGAGTAGAAGAGAAATGTTATGAATTAAAAGCCTTGTTAAAGCATGGTGTTAAAATCCTTGTTAAAGTATGGTGAAGAAGAAAGTACATTGTAGCCTTCCCATTGTATGTGGTATCGTAAGAGATATACTTATAATAAAATTGAAGTCTTTTGCTCCGTATCCTAGATCCGCCCGAATTTGAATAAGGGGATCTTAGGTACACCTTTCATAGTGTGCCGTGGTTAATATTTTCATGGTTGATTTATGATGTTTAACATCTAGTTTTGACATAAACACAATTGCAATTTTAACATCATAATGCAAAATGCAAACAATTGTAATTTTAGCATTTAATGCAACACACAAAAGCTCATGCACAATGTTATTCAAGAAAAATTAAACACATATGATCAAGCATATGTGAAGAACATTCTCAAGCATTCAAGTTGTCAACCACATCGGTAATGGACAAATCAAATATTTCAAACTCAACACATCATGGAGCATTTGAAGTTAAATTGTAACTTGCAAACAATGTTTGTTGTAAGATTACTTGATCAAGTTTATTTGTACTTGCAATAATGTATTTGTAAGTTTACTTGTCTTTTTGAAATCAAGTTGAGTTGAATTGAATTTGTCATAAGGTGCATTTTCGGCTGAGCCCGACACCCTAGAGTCATTTTGAGTCAAAATTGACAAGGTTGAGCAGTTGAAACTCAAATCATTGTAATCAAGTTTTCGGGTGCATTTTCGGTAGTATCTGACACTCTCAAATTCTTGGAAGAAAGCAAGAAAAGTTCAAGCGAGCGAGTACAAGCAAGCTTGAATAACAAGTGAGCATGAAGTTCAAGTGAGCGAGTTGCAGATAAGCCTTCTTCTGTTGAGTCAAATTGTAATCAGGATCTACCTACACAAGGATACCTCATTTAGTGTTTTTTGAAATGGCTCAAAATCTCGAATTATTAGAGTTACTGAACACTCTAATAAACACCATTGAAGATAACATAGTGATATTGAACAAATAAACTCTTCAGTCAGTGCTAACTTGTTTGCAAGTGACACAAGATAAAGTTAGACTTCTACAATCCCTATCCCAACTATTGAATGATGAAATCATGGATCTAAAAAATCAACAGCCAATGAAGTGTTTTGAACTAGTTTTTGTTCAACACAACCCTCTCTATGATGATGAATATGATGAAGATGATGTTTTTGATCAATAGTCAGTGAAGGAGCAACTCAGTAAGACAATTCCAGATGCAGACAAAAACAAATCTATTCATGAACCCACATTTCAAGAGTTTTATTTTGAGTTTAGTGAAGAAAACCTTTCAATGCTGCAACAACATGCAATAAATCAACTTCCACAGATTTCAAAGAAACAAGTTCATAATACTCTTTCCAAGCCCATCATCAGACCTTGGGAAGAAGTAATCTACAACAAGAATAGAACAGGACTTGGATATGACAAGGAAGTTACCTTTCATATTCCCGATTATTCCAAACCAATCAAGTTCCAAAGTGCTGGATTCCTTCAAGAAGATTCACTTTCACCTGTTCAAGTTCAACATCATAATGCGACTTGCCAACACTGCAATCGAGTTGGTCACAAGGAGAATCAATGTTTTGATCTCCATCCTTACCAACATTGTGGAAAGCATAACCATTCTTTAGACAAATGTTCAACACTGAAGAAACCTACAAGATCGAAGATTCACTATGAGTGGATTGATCCTTAGAAATGGTCATCAACAACCAAGTGATTATATAAGTCTTGCCGAAGAATTAAATCTCGAGTAAGGACCAATATTGTAGCACATACCATTTTTGTACTTCACATAAGTGGTCCCCTTATGGCGTAGCTTTCAAGAATGGCCCTCACGGGATGAGATAACATGTGGTCGTTTCCACATGTCCACTTTGTGTTGTACTCAAATGGAACAAGTATGGTACTCTCTTGAGCATAGAAGCAGGGAGTACAATGATGAAAATCTCATGGACCTTAAGGGGGGGAGATCAAAATTCCAGTGATGATGGTTCATGAAACCACTTGTGGTCTCTCCTTTTAGCTGACAAAAGGAGGAATTGATGATGCAAACATCATACATGCCAGATGGGCATGAAATTTTCCAAATGGGAAACTGCGGTCTGTAGATGACAAACTTTAGCAGAATTATGGTTTAATGAGTTTAAGTTGAATCATAAATAATTTGGATGTTAATTTTGATTTTGAGAGCAACAATGTGGATGTTTGGTTCACATAGATGGTCATTCAACCTAGCAGAGGACAAGACGATCCTTCTGCATTGCAACTTGGCATTTGATTGAGTTTTCAGGCATTTTCAAGGATGTGTTAGACTAGAAGCTGATTCACTTCTCTTGGTTAGCTCTCATAAGATTGGAGTTTACATTAAGTGAACAAATTGCATGCATCCTGGCTCACATGATTACATAGTGAGATTTTCCAGAGATGGAAGGCATTGGCAAGATTATGGTTCAATGACTTGCAATTGAATCATACACAATATACATTGGGATGCTGTTGGGCACCTAAAAGTGTCAAAATTGGTTAATGGTCATCCAAAAACCATCATATACATGGTATCAATTGGTCAGTGGTTATCCCAAACCACATATTCAGAGAGCACTTTCAGTGATACACTGATAGTAGAGTGGTGATACTACATGTTCACCAATTAGTAGAAGACATCATATTCTTCTAGCTCAAATACTTGGCAAAATGATCAAATTGTAAAACAATCAAGGAATGTTTAGATATTGCCACTGTTCACTTCCATATCTCAACTCTCTTCCAGTTCATTTAATATGAACCATTCAACATCTTGATTGGCGGTTTTTCAGGCAGTTCTTCATTGAGGCTAAATTCAGGAGTTTCAGTATGAAAACTTTGAATTGATACCAATTTATGCTTAATTGTTGGTATTATTGATCGAACTTGTGATTGAGGGGGGGATTGTTAGCCTTTGGCTTACCTTAACCAATCATTAAGTCTAAATTGTCACCTATATTTGTATTATTCATTTAGGATATTAGTAATATATCCTCGAGTGATGACTAATGAGTTAGTTAAGATTACCTATCCTAGTCATCATGCATGATTTTAGGATCTAGAGCAAATCTCTCTATGAGGTGGCATCACCCATTGTACTATAAATATATACCATTGGTTTGAATACTAAGAGTGTTGGCTAGTATGCCTTTTCCGTCATCTTGTTGTTATTATGTATATTTTATCAATTAGTATTAGAGATTATTTGTTTTATCAATGCCAAGGGTATTTCTAATTTCCTCGAAAACTTCTTATGACTAGAAAACTAAAGGGATCCCTAGAAGTCCAACCTAAACTGGGAGAATATCTAGTCATGTAGATCTAGCATCAAAATCAATATTGCATTTTTTAGGTAAAGTGATTGAGTTCCCCACTTCCATTGATTTTGCAACGTTTGATCAACTTCTCCTATAGACCTGAAGATCTAGACCATCCATCCTTTAACTGAGGTTAAGACTTCAGGAGCATAACCAAAAAATGGCTTGAAATTTCCTTTTATCCATTCCTTCAATGTTTCACCATCCATTCTTCTACATGGGAAGCAAATGACTAGTGCCAAAATCATTATTTCTAGAAATTCACTTAGTTTTATTTTTCCCCTAATTGAATAATGATTAAATCCTACAACTTCTTGACACATTTATGTCGTTTTTTTTTTTTTAATTTTTCCCATTCTCCAAGTTTTGTAATATCATATCTCCTAGATTAGGGTTTATGAATATGCTCATAATATTGTAATCCTATTTTTTTTTGATGAACCCTATTTATGTTACTCTTTCATCCCTTTCATCTATGCCATAGAGAGAGGTTTCATGAATTTTTTTGGTACAACCAAGAGGAAATGTAATTCCAATGCCATCGGGCGCCTATATTAAAGCACTATCCACTTCTATCCTTTGACATAAATTCCTTGTAGCTGTTAGATCTAGCCCAACATGCTTCTCAGGTGTATAATCATCCTGACATTAATAACCCTTAGTAGCTGATTCAACCCCTCCCATCACTGAGCATCAACTAGAATACACTGACCTGGAAATGCTTGAGCTAGTTCACCCATGATGTCCACCACTTCCTCCTCTAAAGGTTTCTATCCGAGGTGGTGTCAAGACTATGGGTTTGACAAGGCTCTACATGGGGATGGTGCTAGGCTAGACCATATCATTTGGCTCTTTAGCGGGTCATATGAATAATATATAACCTCCTCCTCAATATTAACATCCAAAACCAACACGGTCAAAAACATCAAAATAAACCCCCAAATAAAAAAGTGGTGCTACCAGTAGCACGCTTTTTTTGGGTGGTTAAAATTCCGACTTGTTTGAAATCAAGACCTTAACAACTAATACCACTAGCACAACTGCTAACTCGCGGGTGAGAATGACGAAAGGTATCGGCTGAGAACACCGAAAGATATCCACGCTCGAAAATGAAACGCTCGGTGGGTCGGCCAGCCATCGAATATGAAACGCGCGGATAGCTGAGACGCACAGATAGTTGAGGAGGAAGTTGAAGTAGTGCCCGTTAATAATCCAAACGTGGCAATTATATGGTGCTACAGTAATTTCTTAATATGATTAGGTAAATGTTAAAAAGTAAATAGGTTAACGGATGCATTCAAAAATACAAG
>JASDQU010737740.1:205817-226962 GCA_032191745.1 Picea mariana | reverse complement strand
ATGGGAGGAAGGCCAGTTCACGCCTCTAGCTATTTCCTTCCTTTTTTTTGTTATAAATAGATGTTCCAAATCATTTAGAGGGTTCAAATGATTGAGCTGGGCTCCCTTATCGTAATATTTTGATTAAGCAGACTGGTTCTTTGGTTATGTACTTGACTTGAGAATTTTTTATTAATATAATTAAGTTTCTCTTATTCCATCTTGTTGCCTCTTATATTGAAGTTTTCATTATTGAATGATTCAGATGAGATTTTTATAGCTGTATTATGACAAATGTTTGATTATAGTACTGTTATGATGTTCTTCAATGTTCTTTAAAATTTGAATTCAAGAAGATCTTGTGTTTGAGTTTTACCTCCTTAGGTTGCTTGAAGACCTGATGTTAATAGTAGACCTCTACACTTCCCTTGCCAAAGTATTCCTTCTATTCACTTTTACTCCCATTCACTGTCTAAAGTTGTTCAAGACCTCAATTTCTTGTGCATGCTAGCCTAGATTTATGAGTTAAAACATTATTGTCGTGAGTCTTATCCATTTGACCTTTTAAACACTCATTTACATTTACACATATTTTGATGGGTAATGGGCTTATCCTCTCTGCAATCTGAGGGTGATTCCTATTTCTAACACAATGGTTATCAATAGTCATTGAAGATGAGCCCATTTGAGGCTTTGTATGATAGAAAGTACAAATTTCCAGTTAGTTCAAACAATATAGTGGATAGGATCACACTTGGACCAGACCTATTGAGAGAAATGGAACAAGAAGTGATCATGATAAGGCATAATTTAAAAAAATCCTGGGACAGACAAAAAAGCTATGCAGATAGCAAAAGAACTCATAAGTAATTTAAGGTGGGAGATCATGTGTATATAAGAGTGAAACCCAAGAAGAGCTCCCTAATAATGGGGACTTGTTCCAAGATACCACCCCACTATTATGAATTGTTTAAAGTTATGGAAAGAGTGGGACCATTAGCATACAAAATTTATATACCACCTATTGTCAAGGCTCACAATGTGTTCCATGTATCCTTATTAAAGAAGTATATTCATGATTATAATCACGTTATTTATTGGATTGTGATACAGGTGGAACCAGAGGGAGTATTCCATCCTAAGCCTCGATAGATCCTGATCCATTATATTATTTTTCATCTATCTCAGTACTTTCTGGGTGGAAAGGTTGGAGGAATCGACTTGCAAATCCATTTCGGCGGTTGGTCCAAATTTGGAAATTGGGGTCCAAAAAATCATCTAAAATACTCTAGATCCATTCTGAGGCATCAAATGACACTTTTTTTGGTCGAAAAATTACTATGGAGGAATATTATATATTATACACATCGATACCTTTCAAACAATGCAAACCGTTCATCAATCAAAGTTTGTATTAGAAAGTTATGCCTCCCACATGTTGACCTGCCGTATTGTTCACCATGGTGCGAGTGGATGCCATGTCAGCCTCCATTACCTAAACATGTGGGGATATAAACCTAGTAGATTTCCTAACATTCTAAAATTTCCAAAACCTTATCACAACTGAAGCTTGAGGAAGTCAAAACCCTACCCCTAGATGGATATCAGGATATGTTAAATATTGTGCCACTAGGAGGAGAAGGGGTTCCATTATTTTGCATTGTATCTTGTTCCATAGTTGAGAAAAACATTTGAGTGTGGTATTCTATGAGCATAACAGAGGAGGAGAGATATTAAAGTAGCCATGCAAGCCATAGTTCAAAAACATCTCCATAGAGAGTGCCTCTTTCTTTGTACTTGCATAATTTCTATACCAGAGAAAAGACAGCAGAGCAACCTCACCTTCTAGCTGGGTTTTCTATTGTATTGGGTTTCCCAAGTCATATATTGTGTTTTTTTGTGGATGGTGTGATTGTATTTTACTATTCTCTATTTTCTGCATTTTATCTATTTCATGCATACAAAGAAAATCAGTAACTAAATATTCTACAGATCTAAAAGAAAAATGACCTTAATAGTAAATATTTTGGTATTTTATTAGATCTGTTGGGATGAACTATTCTAGTGGAATGTTTATGAAAATTTACAAATCACATCCTAAACAGGAAAGAGACATTTCTCCATAACCGAGCCATTGTGCATGTCAAGGTGCAATGGAAGCACTTTGGAGTTGATAAGGCTACGTGGGAACTGGAGGATGCCATGAGGATGGCATACCCATTTTTTTTCTATATAATTTCGTATACATGGTGTTAAAAAGATAGAGTATGGTGTTTCCTTAAGGGGGAGGAGAATTTAACACCCCATTTCCCCCCATGTCTATAATTATGCTTAGGACTTCATGCATTGTAATTGATGAAGACTATAATTTTGTTTTATGTTAATAAAAAGAAAAACAAAACCAATCAACTCATTGAGAGGGAAGCCTTGTAGTACTAGCCATGATACCATGAATGGGAGATGGTGAGGGGGAAACTGAGAAGTTTATATTAGGGAAAATTTTAGAGGATAAATTTCACCCATGGGATAATTTTCCATGATTTTTCCCAAAAAATGATTCACCATTCTAAAAATTATTCTCCCAAATTCTATAGGACAATTATTTTACCTTAAATCGCCAAAAATTTATGAAAACTATATAAAATCCTTAGAAATTTGAATATTTTAACAAAAATATCGCCAAACATTGATAGTTGAGATATAAAAGACCATTAATATTCGCCAAGGTTTCTACATTTCAAAATAAATTTCCATCCTTAAAATTATCCTTGGTTTATATGAAGAAAAAAAAATCTTTCCCAGAAACCCCAACCTACACCTGTATGACCTAGAATGCCTAACCTGTCCGAAGTACCCTATCCACCTTGTCCACAAGAAACCCATTAATGGCACCAGATTGGGTAGTTGGAGCAGTTATGACTCCCTTCAAAAACTATACTCGAAAGGGTGAAGGGTTGACTCCAATTCTCATCCAAGAGTACTTGAAATTGCTCAATCGATTCAAGAGCTTGACCATGGTTTTTTTCTTTTGACAAAAGCAAGTTGGGTAAGACTAAGGAAAAGGAAAATATTATATATTTGAAAGAGGAATGAGGAGGAAGAGGGCGCAGACACATACATGAAAACACATAGATACCCACATGAAAAAACATAGATACCCATACAAGAGACAACTAGATATGGAGACATGGTGTATGGCAGCGCGAATGAGAAGATTGAGCTCATGCCCGCAGACCTTATAAATAGAGGGACTGGGAATTTTTCAGAAGGAAAATAGGAATATTACCCAAGACATGAATAGTCACCCTGGAAAACAAAATACCCATATCCAGACTAGAGAAGAGAGGGTCACAGGTTGGTTATTGTTGGAAAGAAACTCACACTTGTAAGGGGAGAGCATCAAGGGGATTTGTAGCATAGATGGGACTCCCCTGTGTAGAGGAAATCTAGTTGGGAAAGTGCCTGTTAAGCTCATGGAGGCCCTGAGCTTAGTGGAAAGAGGGGATTTCTATTTTTTCTAATGTAGTGAAGGAGAGTAACTTTCTTTACCAATTCCTTGAACTTATAGCCAACTTGTGAGAGTCCCCTTAGTGGTATCATGGCCTGGAATGGGGAAGTCTTGCTATATAAAGAAGCAAAGTGCAACGTATCCTACGGTCAGATGGAAAGGCATTCACCCTTAGTCCATTGGCTGGTTGAAGTTGAAACAGATAATCATTTCCCCATGTATATGGAGAATGTGTTACTGATGAATATGAATTGCAATTTTTTTTCAATGATATATTTAATATGTTGAATGAGTGTTCAATTTGAGTTTTAATGTTGTAATGTAATATCTTGTAAAATGATTATGCGACTTCTTGTAATGACCATGTATGGGAGGTCAATGGAGGCCTATAAAACTGTGTTATCCCTAGCCTTTGAATGTAAATCTTGTAGGATATAAGATCTTCACTATGGGGGGAACGATGAATTTTTTCCTATGTATTGAGGAAGTGGGATAAAATTCTAAGGAATTAGATTCAATGCCTTGTATAAAGCTGTCATGAAATGTTGTGGGTTGGTATGCCTAGAAATAACCCTTAACCCTATTGAATGTTGATATGCTTGCACGACAATCCGATGAGATACCAACCGTATATCTTGTCGTAGAACCCACTTGCTGAGTGTTTGGAGAATATTGGGCACAACCTTTAACCATCATGTGGTTTGAAGGATTCGAGGGGATCAGGACCATTGAGATTCCCAGTCCCTGATTGTTGGATCTATCAAGGATGAGTTTGTCAGAAAAGATGGACTGGGGAATAGATTGGGGATTTCATAACTTGTTTCCCGATGGAAATGATCTCGAACCAATGCTAGTCATTGATCTACATCGATTTGAGTGAGTCCGAGCCATTCACCGGGGAGAATTGTTTTTTTGGTTTGTGTAGTCGCATTCCACCAAATGAATGTTGAGAGAGGGTGATGTGTCCTAGGACTTGTCACTGCCATAATAACACATGCCATCCTGCATAGAGGTGTTGGTGACGTGGAGGGATTCCACGTGGTATCCATGCAAGTTTGAAGTTGTGAAGAAGGGAATAATTTCTGAGATCAAAAGCATACGGAAGGAAGAAATTTTGGCATTCCATCGGCCTAAGTAAGATTTTGGGGATCGGGTTTGTTACACATGTAACAAGATCCAATAACAATAACATCATTCAATCAAAATGCACATGATCTCTATTGAACGACCTTGTGACATAGCACGTGCATTTGATGGATATTAAAGAACATGTGTAATTTCACTAGATATTTATAAATATATTCCAATATCCTTTTGTTGAACTCTTCTCCCAATACATCTTTCTAATTTTTAATTAAAAAACCTTATTTTTATTGAATATCTCTTTTCGTACCTCCTAATACATATAAATCTCCCTACCCCTCATCCCCAACTCCAATACAATTTTAAACCCTTGATAAAATACTACTCAACAAAGTAAAGCTCCCGTGTCACAACATAATTTAATTTTTAAAAGATCTACACCATATAATATTGACTCGTGCTAATCACTTTTCCCATCTTTTATTGAATCAATTCATTACTAAACGCAAGCCGGCATTGAGTTATGACTTATTAAACAATCACTAGCGTGGATCATTTATTAATTGGTTCATTTTTAACGGCTTGCATTGGAAACGTAAAGCCTTTGATATTTCAATATCCAACGATTTATAGTCGCATTTGCTGGCAAGGAAGAAATGTCAAGAAACATTGGAAAACTATTTACTATCGAAACCACCTCAAATGACATCAACGTAATGCCATTAATTCATCTCATTTATATATATTTTTGGCCAAACAATGATGAATTTGTCGATCGACCTAAAACGACATCAACGTAATGCCATTAATTCATCTCATTTTTATATATTTTTGGCTATATAATGATTAATTTGTCGATCACATTTTAATTCGCATGGCTGCACACTAAGATAAACCATAAAATTAATTATTTTCAAAGAATTTCAAACAAATTTTATAGGTTAGAGAAAGATAAGTTTTAAATTTGAATGTTGATTTTTGTGTAAAGTATACATAACACAAGTTATAAATTTTATAGCAAAAACCATGCATAGTACAAGTTATGAGAGGGAAGAAAAGATCAAGGAATGGTACCATATCACATCCTTCATGTTGAAAAGTATCATATCACATCATGGTACCATATCACATCCTTCATGTTGAAAAGTGAATGTTGAGAGGGAAAAAAAGATCAAGGAATGCGAACCTACATGTAACTATCCATAGAGGTAAGGCTCATTTTATTTCATTTTAGAAAACATCAATAGTTGCTATTTAAAAAAACAAATCCATAATAATTGAGTAATATTTATTATTTCATTATATTGGACATTAATCATCATCATCATCATTAATTAGGATAATTATTTCAATTTTTGCAATTTATAATTTTTATTATTTTTTTTACAACAACCATTCCTAACTACTTTTTTTCTTTTTCATTGCATGCATACTATTTATTGTTTGGTCTATTGTTTTTGTACATTGATTGGATCTATGTGGAATTGAGGCATAGAAAGAAGTTGGAACCTCTTATTTGTTGATTTTCAAAATTAAAACTACTATATCAAGGTAATCTGTTAAGTTTTTTGTTTATGTTTTTAATGGTGTTGTATTTCAAGTGAAACAGTTTGATGATGTTATGTTAAATGCAATTTCATAATAATTTTATGTTGTGTATGTGATACTTTTTTATTTACAATAAAAATGAAAAAAAACACATATGACATATAATATTTAAATGACGACCAAAAATAAATTTATACCCTATTCCCTATAATGTTACCATATATATTTCATCCTTGATAGAAATACATACTTAATGAGGTGAAAACCCACACTTTACCATGCTCCCTATAATCTTACCATGTATATTTCATCTTTGGTAGGAATACATACTTGATGAGTGTTTTCCTATAAAATTAATATTTAAAAAATGTTAAGTTTAGGTAGGGGAATAAATATTTAATGTAATAGGATATGTGATAGCTTTAAGTTTTTTTTTTTTTTTTTAATTATTATTATTATTTTAAATTAAGTTTTTTTTTATGTCATTTTATTCTTTTTTTTTTTTAATATCACATTTAAAGAAGGAAATTTAATCATATAAAAGCTTTTGATCAATCACAAAGTAATTATTCAGATTTAAAAAAAAAAAAAAAAAATTAAAACCACCATAATAAAATAAATAAATAAAAGAAATTTAATCCCTAATTTTGAAAGAGAATAATAATGAAATATATAAAAAGTCAAATTAAAATAAAAATTGAAAAAAGATTAATAATAAAATATGTAAAAAATCAAATTAAAATAAAAAAATTAAAATAGGTAAAAAGTCAAATTAAAATAAAAAATTCCTCACTCGTTTATTAGGTTAACCCTATTTTTCTAATCACTAAAAAAACACCTGACTACCTACTTCATTGATGACTTCACAATGCATATGACATAAACACTTTCGTCCTTCATATCAAATTTCCTTCTCCCCATTATTTTGGCATTTTCATTTGACCGTTGAGCAGATATTCCGATTATTATTTCTGACTTTCTATCTATGTAACCAACCAAACCCACTAGAAGCTCAACAACTCTACCGTTCTTCATCGTTGTCAGCCACAACCAGGTTGATGTAAGTATTAGATCATTACGTTGACTTTTACAATCAAGATTTCCCTGCAAGAAATCGTCCCCATCTTTCTACTAGATATAAACCTAGTAGATTTCCTAAGAAAATTCTAAAATTTCCAAAACCTGATCACAATTGAAGCTTGAGGAAGTCAAAACCCTATCCCTAGATGGATATCAGGATATGTTAAATATTGTGCCACTAGGAGGAGAAGGGGTTCCATTATTTTGCATTATATATTGTTCCATAGTTGAGAAAAACATTTGAGTGTGGTATTCTATGAGCATAACAGAGGAGGAGAGATTTTGTAGTAGCCATGCAAGCCACAGTTCAAAAACATCTCCATAGAGAGTGCCTCTTTCTTTGTACTTGCATAATTTCTATACCAGAGAAAAGACAACAGAGCAACCTCACCTTCTAGTTGGGTTTTCTATTGTATTGGGTTTCCCAAGTCATATATTATGTTTGTTTGTGGATGGTGTGATTGTATTTTACTATTCTCTATTTTTCGCATTTTATCTATTTCATGCATACAAAGAAAATCAGTAACTAAATATTCTGCAGATCTAAAAGAAAAATGACCTTAATAGTAAATATTTTGGTATTTTATTAGATATGTTGGAATGAACTATTCTAGTGGAATTTTTATGAAAATTTACAAATCACATCCTGAACAGGAAAGAGACATTTCTCCATAACCAAGCCATTGTGCATGTCAAGGTGCAATGGAAACACTTTGGAGTTGATAAGGCTACGTGGGAACTGGAGGATGCCATGAGGATGGCATACCCATTTTTTTTCTATATAAATTTGTATACATGGTGTTAAAAACATAGAGTATGGTGTTTCCTTAAGGGGGAGGAGAATTTAACACCCCATTTTCCCCCAAGTCTATAATTATGCTTAGGACTTCATGCATTGTAATTGATGAAGACTATAATTTCGTTTTATGTTAATAAAAAGAAAAACAAAACCAATCAACTCACTAAGAGGGAAGCCTTGCAGTACTAGACATGATACCATGAATGGGAGATGGTGAGGGGGAAACTGAGAAGTTTATATTAGGGAAAATTTTAGAGGATAAATTTCACCCATGGGATAATTTTCCATGATTTTTCCCAAAAAATGATTCACCATTCTAAAAATTATTCTCCTAAATTCTATAGGAGAATTATTTTACCTTAAATCGCCAAAAATTTATGAAAACTATATAAAATCCTTAGAAATTTGAATATTTTAACAAAAATATCGCCAAACATTGATAGTTGAGATATAAAGGACCACTAATATTCGCCAAGGTTTCTACATTTCAAAATAAATTTCCATCCTTAGAATTATCCTTGGTTTATATGAAGAAAAACAAATCTTTCCTAGAAACCCCAACCTACACCTGTATGACCTAGAATGCCTAACCTGTCCGAAGTACCCTATCCACCTTGTCCACAAGAAACCCATTAATGGCACAAGATTGGGTAGATGGGGAAGTTATGACTCCCTTCAAAAACTATACTCGAAAGGGGGAAGGGTTGACTGCAGTTGTCATCCAAGAGTACCTAAAATTGCTCGATCAATTCAGGAGCTTGACCATGGTTTTTTTCTTTTGAAAAAAGCAAGTTGGGTAAGACTAAGGAAAAGGAAAATATTATATATTTGAAATAGGAATGAGGAGGAAGAGCGTGTAGACACATATATGAAAACACATAGATACCCACATGAAAAAACATAGATACCCAGACAAGAGACAACTAGATATGGGACACAGTGTATGACAGCGCGAATGAGAAGATTGAGCTCATGCCTGCAGACCTTAGAAATAGAGGGACTGGGAATTTTTCAGAAGGAAAATAGGAATATTACCCAAGACATGAATAGTCACCCTGGAAAACAGAATACCCATATCCAGACTAGAGAAGAGATGGTTGCAGGTTGGTTCTTGTTGGAAAGAAACTCACACTTGTAAGGGGAGAGCATCAAGGGGATTTGTAGCATAGATGGGACTCCTCTGTGTAGAGGAAATCTAGTTGGGAAAGTGTTTGTTAAGCTCATGGAGGGCCTGAGCTTAGTGGAAAGAGGGGATTTCTATTTTTTCTAATGTAGTGAAGGAGAGTAACTTTCTTTACCAATTCCTTAAACTTATAGCCAACTTGTGAGAGTCCCCTAGTGGTATCATGGCCTGGAATGGGGAAGGCTTGCTATATAAAGAAGCAAAGTGCAACGTATCCTACGGTCGGATGGAAAGGCATTCACCCTCAGTCCATTGGCTGGTTGAAGTTGAAATAGATAAGCATTTCCCCATGTATATGGAAAATGTGTTACTGATGAATATGAATTGCAATTTATTTTCAATGATATATTTAATATGTTGAATGAGTGTTCAATTTGAGTTTTAATGTTGTAATGTAATATCTTGTAAAATGATTATGTGACTTCTTGTAATGACCATGTATGGGAGGTCAATGGAGGCCTATAAAATTGTGTTATCCCTAGCCTTTGAATGTAAATCTTGTAGGATATAAGATCTTCACTATGGGGGGAACGACGAATTTTTTCCTACGTATTGAGGAAGTGGGATAAATTTCTAAGGAATTAGAGTCAATGCCTTGTATAAAGCTGTCACAAAATGTTGTGGGCTGGTATGCCTAGAAATAACCCTTAACCCTATTGAATCCCAGTTAAAACCCAATAGGATATATCAATCGTTGACCTAGCCAGAATAACTAATCTTGACCATTCATTGGAGATATGGGCTTTGGAGGAAGCTTATCAGAAGGAGGACCCTTCAGAAAAACCTAGAAACCTTGCGAAGGAAAACTTTCCAATGGGATATTTTTTAGTCGATGAGATTCATTGATCTATCAGGAGGGCAACCAACGAGATATGGACTATAGATATGTTGAGCGCTAATCCAATAAGCATATGGGAAAGGCATAGTTCAGACAATTCCATGGAGAATGAGCGGATGGAGCATCCGAGGAGAGGAATCTAATGACGAGAACCAAAGAGTGGTAAGAGTCATAGATCTATTGATGATTCGAGTGATGGTATATGTGTCGTTGGATCTGATAAGGGTCCAAGATAACAGACGAACCTTTTTGAAGTGGTATTTTTCATTAAATATCGGGTGGTTTTGAGATATGATAGATCCCTAACCATTAGTGTGAGGGTCTAATGAATGTCAGATCCATTGGAATATTTACGTTCGGGAAGAATTGTTTGGGAGAACCACGAAGTTGTGAAGAGTGAGTATTTTTTATGGAAGAGGCCCAAGTGGTTGGGGAATGTTGATATGCTTGCACAAAATCCAATGAGATCCCAACCATATATCTTGTCATAGAACCCACTTGCTGAGTGTTTGGAGAATATTGGGCACAACTTTTAACCATCATGTGGTTTGAAGAATTCGAGGGGATCAGGACCGTTGAGATTCTCAGTTCCTGATTGTTGGATATATCAAGGATGAGTTTCTCAGAAAAGATGGACCGAGGAATAGATTGGGGATTTCATAACTTGTTTCCCGATGGAAATGATCTCGAATCAACTCTAGTCGTTGATCTACATCGATTTGAGTGAGTCCGAGCCATTCATCGGGGAGAGTTGTTTTTTTGGTTTGTGTAGTCGCATTCCACCAAATGAATGTTGAGAGAGGGTGATGTGNCATCTCGAATCAACTCTAGTCGTTGATCTACATCGATTTGAGTGAGTCCGAGCCATTCATCGGGGAGAGTTGTTTTTTTGGTTTGTGTAGTCGCATTCCACCAAATGAATGTTGAGAGAGGGTGATGTGTCCTAGGACTTGTCACTACCATAATAACACACGTCATCCTGCATAGAGGTGTTAGTGACATGGTGGGATTCCATGTGGTAGCCATGCAAGTCTGAAGTTGTGAAGAAGGGAATAATTTCCGAGATCAAAAGCATAGGGAAGGAAGAAATTTTGGCATTCCATCGGCCTAGGTAAGGTTTAGGGGATCGGGTTTGTTACACATGTAACAAGATCCAATAACAATAACATCATTCAATCAAATTGCACAGGACCTCCATTGAACAACCTTGTGACATAGCACGTGCATTTGATGGATATTAAAGAGCATGTGTAATTTCACTAGATATTTATAAATATATTCCAATATCCTTTTGTTAAACTCTTCTCCCAATACATCTTTCTAATTTCTAATTAAAAAATCTTATTTTTTTATTGAATATCTCTTTTCATACCTCCCCATACATATAAATCTCCCTACCCCTCATCCCCAACTCCAATATTTACATTATATTGACTCGATTTTAACAATTTTAAAACCCTTGATAAAATACTACTCAACAAAGTAAAGCTCCCGTGTCACAACATAATTTATTTTTAAAAGATCTACACCATATAATATTGACTCATGCTAATCACTTTTCCCATCTCTTATTGAATCAATTCTTTACAAAACGCAAGCCGGCATTGAGTTATGACTTATTAAACAATCACTAACGTGGATCATTTATTAATTGGATCATTTATTAATTGGTTCATTTTTAACAGTTTGCATTGGAAACGTAAAGCCTTTGATATTTCAATATCCAACGATTTATGGTCGCATTTACAAGGATGAAATGTCAAGAAACATTGGAAAACTATTTAATATCGAAACCACCTCAAATGACATCAACGTAATGCCATTAATTCATCTCATTTTTATATATTTTTGGCTATATAATGATTAATTTGTCGATCACATTTTAATTCTCATGTCTGCCAACTAAGATAAACCATAAAATTAATTATTTTCAAAGAAATTCAAACAATTTTTATAGGTTAGCGAAAGATAAATCTTAAATTTTAATGTTGATTTTTGTGTAGAGTATACATAACATAAGTTATAAATTTTATAGCAAAGGCCATACATGGTACAAGTTATGAGAGGGAAGAAAAGATCAAGGAATGGTACCATATCACATTCTTCATGTTGAAAAGTACCATATCACATCCTTCATGTTGAAAAGTGAATGTTGAGAGGGAAGAAAAGATCAAAGAATAAGAACCTACATGCAACTATCCATAGAAGTAAGGCTCATTTTATTTCATTTTATAAAACATTAATAGTTGCTATTTAAAAAACAAATCCATAATAATTGAGTAATATTTATTATTTCATTATATTGGACGTTAATCATCATCATCATCATTAATAAGGATAATTATTTCAAATTTTGCAATCTATAACTATTATTATTTTTTTTACAACAACCATTCCTAACTATTTTTTTTCTTTTTCATTGCATGCATACTATTTATTGTTTGGTCTATTGTTTTTGTACATTGATTGGATCTATGTGGAATTGAGGCATACAAAGAAGTTGGAACCTCTTATTTGTTGATTTTCAAAATTAAAACTGCTATATCAAGGTAATCTGTTAAGTTTTCTGTTTATGTTTTTAATGATGTTGTATTTCATGTGAAATAGTTTGATGATATTATGTTAAATACAATTTCATAATACTTTTATGTTGTGCATGTGATACTTTTTTATTTTCAATAAAAATGAAAAAAAACACATATGACATATAATATTTAAATGACTACCAAAAATAAATTTATACCCTATTCCCTATAATGTTACTGTATATATTTCATCCTTGGTAGAAATATATACTTAATGAGGTGAAAACCCACACGTTACCATGCTCCCTATAATGTTACTTTGTATATTTCATCTTTGGTAGGAATACATACTTGATGAGTGTTTTCCTGTAAAATTAATATTTAAGATATGTTAAGTTTAGGTAGGGGAATAAATATTTAATGTAATAGGATATGTGATAGTTTTAAGTTTTTTTTTATTTTTTTAAATTATTATTATTATTTTAAATTAAGTTTCTTTATGTTATTTCATTTTTTTTTTAAGAAATATAAAGAAGGAAATTTAATCATATAAAAGCTATTTGATCAATCACAAAGTATTTATTCAGATTTAAAAAAAAAAATATTAAAACAAACTTTATAAAATAAATAAATAAAAGAAATTTAATCCCTAATTTTGAAAGAGAATAATAATGAAATATGTAGAAAGTCAAATTAAAATAAAAATTGGAAAAAGATTAATAATAAAATATGTAAAAAATCAAATTAAAATAAAAAAATTGAAATAGGTAAAAAGTCAAATTAAAATAAAAAATTCCTCACTCGTTTATTAGGTTAACCCTATTTTTCTAATCACTAAAAAAACACCTGACTACCTACTTCAATGATGACTTCACAATGCATATAACATAAACACTTTCTTCCTTCGTATCACATTTCCTTCTCCCCATTATTTTGGCATTTTCATTTGACCATTGAGCAGATATTCCGATTATTATTTCTAACTTTGTAACCAACCAAACCCACTAGAAGCTCAACAACTCTGCCGTTCTTCATCGTTGTCAGCCACAACCAGGTTGATGTAAGTATTAGATCATTACGTTGACTTTTACAATCAAGATTTCCCTACAAGAAATCGTCCCCGTCTTTCTACTCGGATTCGAAGAGTAAACGCTGCTTCTGTTTGTTAACCTGTTGATTTGAGAGTTAGATTTTGCTTGAATAGCCAGCCATTAATGAAATAATTAAATTAAAATTTTGTCGTCAGAATTATGAACTCCTCTGCTTTCATCAGGGGTATCTAAGTCGTCAAAATCAATAGGGGATTGCATTTGTCTTAGCCACACCAACTCTTAACATGGTTGGATTTTTTGTTCCCACAGGTTTCGAACGGGTGACTTTAACATCACGAAATGACTTAACAGCACACTCAATCACCGATTGTCCTACACCTCAGGAACAACTCCCATACTTCCATCACGCAAACTGGTTCATCTGTATTTTCTCCTGCTTCATTTAAGCTCATCTCACACCAGAGGTAGTAGTGATGAATCCGGGTGCACTGCTCATAACTAGAGGATTACTGGTAAGATATGTAGTTAGTGCATTACTGATTTAATAGCAGCAGATGCTGTGATAATGCAACCCCCACAAAGGAGACCTGGAGAACTGCTTCTTACCCATTAGCACGCAATAACTCACGTCATATTCAGATTCAGCATTCTAACTAAATATATCACATGTACGATTGAATGCATGTATATATCACACCACGCAATAAACTAAATGCATGTATATATCACAACACGCAATAAACCAACGAATGAATGCATTTATATATCACAGCACACAATAAACCAACGATTGAATGCATGTATATAGCAAGTATTCCGACGAGAACAATCCAAGGAAGCACCAAAAGAAAAAACGATTCAAAGCCAAGCAATGACATATGCCCGACGCTTTGGTCTGGCTTACTGGGTACCATTAGTCAAAGATTGGGACTGGGAAAGGGATATAATTTAAGAGGACGCTTCAAGCCTTTGGTGCCTCCAACATGGTGGCCCCGTGAAAATTGATTCCTAAAAGAAGTTTAATTAACAGTTCAAATCCATGGAGAAGTGAGATTTTTGAAAGGAATTAAATTAATATTTAATTAAGTTCTAAGTCCTTTAAACCTTTGGTGGGGCTCGCCTTAAACAATGTTATTCCAGCAAAAGAGTATATGGATGATGTTATACCAGCAAGAAAACACTTTGGGATTAGTTTTCTTAACATTCATATTTTTACTTTCATATTGCTATCTAGGTCATACTAAAAGACAATAAGCGTATTTTCTATGCGTATGATAGATTTAAAGTTAAGATGAATTTACTAGAATTCTAAGTCATACTAAAAGACAATAAGTGTATATGTATAAATTTAAGATGAACTTGATCCTTTGAAATTTATATCATTATGAATCCAAATAATAACAAAGTAATAATGTTTAGTGATGAAATATTGGATAGTAACAAAATGAAATTGTTAAGATATTGAATAACATATATACTACATCATATTATTAACAATTGATATGAGGAAGATAAACTGAGTAACTCATATATTACATAGTAATTGATCTCAATGTATCTTCCACTTTTCTCTTACACACATGGACACACTTTTCCATTTTTTTATATGGATGATATGGAAATGGAGGTTGATATTGGAGACCATGCAAAGTTTTAACTAGAGATATTGGAATAAAAGTAAGACCTGGGAATTTTAGACCTTCCCAGTTTTTCACATTTTATATATCTAATATTATAATGGTTTTAATGTGCACATATTAATAGATAAATCACACCTAACCAAATAAAGTGTAGGACTGCAACTTATATCTCTTTTTTGAAATTAGTTTTCACTATGTTATTGCTAAATTCATTTTGGTTGATAATTTGTAGTATCTCACACTTGAAATCAATATAGAGGATTAATTTCATTCTTATCATTTCTTCAATTAATTAATGAATCATTTTTCCTAGTGATACTAAAATCAATATAGATAATCAATTTCATTTCCTCAATTAATTAATGCAATGAATCATTTTTCATAATATTATCATTGAAATCAATGCACCCTATTGTTATAAATATATCATTATTGAAATGAATACAACTACTTGATTATGCTAAATCATTTTTCATTGTATCATCACTTAAATCAATGCATGTATTTTTTCATTATGTCATTAGTGAAATCAGTGCAGCTAAATGCTCTAAATCATTTATCTTTGTGACAACACTAAAATCAATGCATTGAATTGTTTTTCATTATGTCATTATTGAAATCATGGAAACTAATTTCTCCAAATCATTTTTCATTGTACCATCTATAAAATAAATGTACACTATTGTTTTGTGTCATATAATTTTTGAAATCTTTTAGACTCTCTTGTTTCTCTAAATCATTTTTTAATACCATCACTAAAATCTACATACCCTATTTTTTTGTGTTGTATAATTACCACTAAAATCAATACACCTTATTGTTTTTTCTTATATCATTGTTGAAATCATTTCAACCCCTTATTTCTCTAAATCATATTAAAAAAAATATAATAAAGTTTAATAAAATTGTAATGTTAAAAAAATATCAAAATGAAATTGTAATGTTAAAGAAATATCTAGTGCAACTTCAAGACAACCTGCTAGAACAATCATACTAGGCATGGTATATACCCCATGTTGTTTCTCCACCGGAGCTTTATGGTATATACCACATCATGTTTCTCCACCTGATCTTTATAAAGAAATGTAGCACATCAAGATTTTGTTGATAATACTTCTTTGAGGAAACTAATCTCTTCAGTAAGAAAGTATTTTATGAAAGATTCAACTTCCTTCTGACTAGATGCATCCACACCGATTCTTTCTCATATGGAAGATAACTCATCACTGTTGAGTTCTCTCGAAATAGATTCTCAGAATCCAAACATTACACATAGAGTAAATGAGTGAGAGAGAGAAATTCAATTGACTTGGAATTTTCCTAGTTTCTATGAAGCTCGAACCATATTCCAACCATCCACTCATCCTCCACATCGCCGAATGTCATGAGCTACGGGAGTGAAAAGAGTACGTGTTTTATTTTACCTTCATGCTCCCATAACCAGAGACCACTTCCAAAACACGCGGAAACAACATATTGGATACGAGACCATAAACAATTTCATTTAAACCACCTCCAAGTGCTCCATAACCACTTTTGAATGCACTACAGAGTTTCAATTTCTTTTGACTTCGTGACTTTATAATAGTCCTTAAATCCATAATGAAGCCTTTGACTTTGCTTGATAGAGAAAAAATTTACCACAAAGCTTGGTTAAAGTTTTTATGAGAAGGAAAGAAATTAAAAATTTGTAAAAATATGGATTGTGATGGAGGGTCCTTTATAAATAGCCTTAGGAATATGCAATCAAGATTATATGAATAAATACACAATTTGCTAAGGTTCATAAGTCATATGGCCAATTAGGATAATTATTGGAATATATAACTCCTACTTGTCTTAATCATGTGTGAGGGGCTTATGTTTGTGACATAGAAAACAATATCTACATGAGTGGTTTGATCCTAGTCTTAGGAACTTGTTAGGTAGTAGGTTGTGAGAAAGATTATCTCCAACTAAGACTCTTAGAATGGTGTGAAGTTGAGATATTTTTTCAACTGATAGATTGAGTGATTGAGGTATCTTTTCTATATTAATACAAAGCTTGTTGTACTTATATGTATCATTACATTTATTTAATAGAGCGCATGAAACATTGTTGGTGTGTAATACTCTACTCTCCCATTTTAATACGGTATCAAAGCGAGACTGAGCTTGAATCCCTTGAGGGTGTGCCCAGAAACATGGGGAGGGTAGAGGAGTATAGTAACATAAAAATTCACCTTGCAGAGTCTAAAACCAATAGAATTGTCCACCCCTAGTGTTAAAGAACTCCATCATAGAGGCTACTACACTATATCAACATGTTATCAAAATCATCAGGGATACATGGAAAAGGGGTATGCGTGTCTATCCATGTCTTACAGTGATATTCCCTTTACATGTTACATAAGGTACATACATTACATACTCCACTCATGCCAGGTACACACTCAAACTCTTCAAGGACCACTACATAGAAAATGTCATTATAGACTTGCTACAAATACAATGTGTGATCAACATATTCAACACATTATTCAACAAACCACTCTAACTTTTACTTTCATTTGTTTTCCATCATTTTACTTTTGATGCTTCCATTTTCATTGCTACCTCAACATTGTCATCAACGTCCCTTCGACTAGCATTTCTTCACTATGGGCTTCATCTTTGAACTTGCTTGCTCTTTTAAAGAACACGTAGCGAGAAAAAGAATAATTACCTGATAATTGAAAGAGTAAATATATGATAGAGAGTTTGTGTGTGATACTATAAATCAATTATGTAGATAAAGTTGATCCCTTGTTGCCCACCATATTGGTTTCCATTGATGGAAAATTAAATCCATGTTTTTTTAGGTTGCTCGAAATTGAACCTGTGATGAGATGGACAAGTAATTTTGAAGGTGCTTCAAAAACAGGGTCAATATTGTTTCAGAAGCCCACATCCCTGAGCATATGCACTCCCTTACATGAGCAACGTGAACCAACCCTGCAAGTAGCACTTTACCACCAAGTTTTCGTGGGGTTCCATCATGATCCATAGCTCAACTATGATGTCTAGGAATGGTACAGTCACATCATGGTTTGCGATGAAGAGAAGGATTACATGGCCAAGTATATATTCAATAATTTCTTCAAGAAGGAAATTGATATTAAGTGCAAAGGGTCAAAACCATAGGAAAGGAATAAGAAGGAGAACGAATCCTTGGACTTGCTAGATTATTGATAATGTCAACGAGTTCAATGCTAAAATTTTGTGCAGAAATATGACTATCGGGTCTTTCAAATGAAGTTGCATCATGGTTAATCACCGTGATTTTTTTGGGGGGATTAGGGTTTAAGGGAACATATTGGTGAAAATGTTTTTGATGTTCCTGTAATGTTTAGAGTTTCTCTTTATTTCATTTCTTGGAATTGAGGATTTTTATTTGTATTGATTGAAGCTAACTCAATATGAAGGTGAGGTTATTTTGTTAGAATTCCTTACTCTAAAAAATGATAGGTAAAGTATTGAGATCCAAGACGTTGAATCAAGATTTGAAGATGCGGATGGAGATGATTAGTATGCGAATGAATCCAAAGGAGAAAGAAGAAGAAAAATAAGGTACAATTGAGGTGAGGAGGAAAAGCAAAAGTGATGGTAATGAGATGAGAATGATCTTAGTGTTGTAATGGGATTGTATATTGGGCATATAATTGGAAACATTTGTAAAGTTTTTTTTTTATGTTTGTTGTACCCGAATTAATGATTCATATATGATGTAGGGGGTGCATGATCGATTGTACCCGACACCCCAGAGTTTTGATCCAATTTGTAAACTTATCCATAGACAAGTTGATTTCCCCAGGTTGTTGTAATCCCTATTATTCAAGAATAAAGGTATCCTCATAGCACATGGTGTTTTGAAAGCCCTGTCGAGTCAGTCCTACATGGATTAGTGTGGTAGCACATGAAATCATGTAGTGTGTATCCATCTTATGGATAAGAGAGGATGTGGCATCAAGTTGTGGAATGAACCACTAGGGTAAGTACGAGGGTGGCAGGTGTACTCATATGCTAGCTTGATGTAGAATCAGATAAATTGGATCTTCGATTAATGGGAGAAATGTGAGATAGAGTAATATCAAAGTGTGATGGACCAAGTTATGATTAAGGGAGTATAATGTGTTGATGAACCATGTAGGTGAAAAGGATTCCTACAGAACTAGCAAGTACAATGGATGATACATAAGGTATCTCGATAGATGGATTTCTTTTCATATGAACATCAATGATCATTTCTTTGCAAGTACAAAACAATGGAGCAAGGAAGTTCAAAGATGAATCCCATACTGAATGAAGCCTAGTTGAAGTGAACTTGGTGACAATGTCGGGGCAACAATGAAGATGGAAACATTATAAGTGAAATGATGGAAAACAAGTGAAGGTAAAAATTTGAGTGTCGTGTTGAATAATGTGTTGAATATGTTAATCACACATTGTATTTGTAGCAAGTATATAATGTCATTTTCTATGTAGTGGTCCTTGAAGAGTTTGAGTGTGTGTACCTAGCATTAGTGGAGTATGTAATGTATGTACCTTATGTAACATGTAAATGGAATATCATTGTAATACCCAGATAGGCATGCTTACCCTTTACCATGTATCCCTGATGATTTTGATAACCTATTGGTATAGTGTACTATCCTCTACATTGGAGTTCTTTAACACTAGGGGTGAACCATGTTATTGGTTTTAGACTCTGGGAGGTGAAGTTTTACATTCAAGGAAATTTCATCAATGGATTGAATGAACCATGTACATGAAGGAGGTCCTATTAGGCCAACAATTACAGCCGTTGATAACCCATGCATTCCGATAGATGGTTGTTCCTTTATATGGACATTGATAGTTTGGTGATGTATGTATGATTTAGGTACGAGATGAAAGTCAGGTTGGACTAAAGATAAACTTTGTATATAGAGAGGTTCTTCAATTCATAGAGGCACATATGTTGCAGAAGATAAGGTGTTAATGAATACCTAAATTGATGGAGATTAATTCAAGTAATCGTTAAGGGAGAGTATTGGAATATGTAACTCTTACTTGTATTAATAATGTGTGAGGGGATTATTTTTTTGATGTAGATAACAATCTCTACATGAGTGGTTTGAATCTAGTCTTTATGAGCTTGTTAGATAGTTGGTTGTGGGAGATATTCTCTTCAACTGAGAGTCCTAGAATGGTGTGAGGTTCAAATATTTGCTCAACTGATGGATTGATTGATGAAGGTAGTTTTCTTGTCTTAAGACAAATCTTGTTGTATTTATATGTATCATTACATTGTTTCAAAAGAGTTTTTGAATAATTGTTGGTGTGTAATAATCTACTCTCCCATTTTAATAATAATAATTGTAAGTATGAAAGGATGGTTATGACCAAACAAATTTTGATCGCAATTCAAGTAGATAGAAATGGAAAAAAAGTTGTATGTGTAGCTATGAGAATCCAAATCATGTGAGTATTACATTCTTGTTAAACACAATATTAATAAGTCATTGTTCTAGATCTCGTGAAGAAAAAGTTAAGTAGACACATTTGGAGTTACAACACACTCTAACCATATGTATTTAGAGAAAGAGAGAGGACATTAATAATAATAATAATAACAATTATTATTATTAAAAACAGAATTACATTTAAATTTAAAGAGAAATTGCGGTGTGCTAAAGAATTAGAAGATAGAACAAAATCAGGATATTATAAGGATGTGATCGATCTCATTTTAGAAAATTAAAAGTATTTTTGTATTTTGACTAGCATAAAGAAGAAAATTGATATTGCTAAAATAAAAATAAAAACTCTCGCTAGCTCCATAGTGAAATAGGAGTTATACAATTCCTAAAACATTGTGTCAAAGAAATTTGTCATGTTTGTGACACTAAG
>JASDQU010737740.1:182107-197051 GCA_032191745.1 Picea mariana | reverse complement strand
CTAGTGTTGAGGAGATCAATGAGGGAAAGAAGGAAACCAGAAAGGTATAGTCCACCTATTTTTCGTGCTAATTTTGATTTATTTATTATTGATGATTATTGTTGGAGAAATTTCTATTTTTGACACACTAGTTCAGTGGGAGTTAACTGACTAGTTATATTTTAGACTTTCTATTTAGAACATCACTATTATGTATACATGCATTCCTAAGGAAAGTTAACTGCTTGATTTCTTTTCTTAATTATGGAATTTTCTTCCCTATATATGAGTGTATTCCACTCATTAATTGTATGATATTGATCATCATTGTATCAATCAATCATTCATTGATCATCTCATTGGAGTAATGTGAATATATTTTCTCATTATTCCATATTGAATCTCCCTTCCTTTCTTAATAATCTTTGTTTGTAATTTATTTAGCTATATCTCCTGTGAATTTTTTGATGAAATATTGACATGGTATCAAAAATACGCTTCTTGGAGAAAGCCAGACAAGCCAGAGAATAAGGAAAATCAGAGTTTTGGTAAGAAAAATCCATGGTTGTACCTTTCTGCAGTGATTTCTCCTGGAATATTAACTTTCTGAGGAAACATCCCATGGAACAAGTAAATTGACCCATTGTGCAAGTGGGTTTTCAACTGTTTGGAGAAATTCATCACCGGTTTCTCAGAAAATAAGTCACAAAATATCCTCCTGAAACTGATACAAATCCATGGTCCTACCCTTATGCAGTGTTTTCTCCCAAAATATTAATTTTTATGAGGAAACAGACTGTGTAAGAAGTAAATTGACCCATTATTCAAGTGATTTTTCAACCGTTTGGAGATATTCCTCACTGTTTTCTCTGAAAGGAAGATGAAAGATCACCTCCTGAAACTGATACACATTTTCCATTTGATATGCCCATTCTGCAGTGATTTCTCAATTTTTTCACTTGCAGATTGAGAGTAAAATTTTAGGATTTTCTTAGATTCAGTTGATCCATATGGATGTCGGTGGCCTCCCACCTAGTCCAACTAGCTCATTTTGGCAGTTTTTTTTCTATTTTTTGGATCCCTGACTTTTGGGGTCGTTTCGAGGCCCTAAAAAATGTTTTTAGGGCTCGCCACAGTTAGTTTTTATTCAAAGTCAAATTTTGATGGAAACTGTGTAGTCCTCGAATATACCTTTCCAATGGGATATCGTGCGCCTAAAACGGAGATCGTATGCAAAAGTTACAACCCTGGGAAGTTGATGTACTAACTTACCCAAATGAGGCCCACATGACTTTTGGTGCTTCATCTCCTATGGTTGGGTTTTTGGATGTCTAGGGTTTTTGAAATTCCTATTTATTGTAAAAAGGCCTTTAGAGCCTCATTATAATCATGTTCTCGTAAATGAGTGTAGTCTCCACATCTCTTCTCAAAGATAAGCCGCAACCATTCTAGCAAGCTTGTTTTCCACTGCATTTTACAGTTTCAGCTTATTTCCTTATTGAATAGAAACCAGTTTATTGTATATATGTTATTATGTGTTAAGAATATTTTGATAATAATCTGTATTCATTTCGTTCTTCTCATAAAAATCTGGATCAATGGTATCAGAGTAGTCTTCTCGTCGTTCTTAATGCATGTCCCCAACGAGGTTAGGTTACAAAGAATTGGGTCTCGAGCTTGTTTCTCTTGAGGACAAAAGATCTCACATGCCCAAGCGACCTCTCATGGAGGGAGAAAAGAAAAATGACAGGATAGGATATCCCTTCAAAATGTTGCTCGAGAAATCCCTCACACAACAGAGGAACGAGATGATGGATAGTTTTGTGCAAATCCTTCGGCGGCTACCAACAAGAAATGCATCTTCCTTAAACAGAGGCACCGCCCCCTTCAAGGTAAAAATCAACTTCGATATTCCTATATTCGAAGTGTAGATAGACACAGATGCTATCAACAAATGGTTGAATCTACTAGAAGGGTATTTCTCTCTCCACAAACTCTCGAATAGAGAAAATATTACTTTTGCGCTCCTCAAAGTCATTCACCATGTCAAATATTGGTGGGAAACTTTCTGTGAGAAGAAGGATAAAGAGGAACCCTCATTATTTATAGTCATGATCACCTAGGAATCCTTCAAGGATTCTATTAAGGAACATACTACCATGTTGGAAGTTATGACGACCTGTACACAAAATGAACCACACTACGACATGAAAGAGACCAGGAAGTACCCAAGTTCACAAATATCTTCCATACCTTGCACACCAAGATGGGTATCAAGTATTTTGAGTGACATATGGTGCTCAAGTATTGCGACAGTCTGCATAGATACATCTAGGCTGAAATGGAGTTTATGGACATGTCATCCTTGGGTACGACCTACTGATATGCCATCAAAATCGAGCATAAGATAAAACAAAAGATGCGACAATTTGGGCCCGGGAAAATCCTCACAACAAAAGGTAGGAAAGGGAAGCCCCAACCCACAGAATAAAGCACAAAGAAGAGATGGACCACCTCAAGAAAACCAGCCTAGGCCGTAAGAAAATAAGGACACCGAAAAGACAAAGAAATATATCAAGAAGTGGTGTGACTTCCATAAGAGCCCCTGGCATAACAGTGTTGATTGCCTCTCAAAGTAGTCGTTGGTGGTTGAGGTGAAATATTCTGAATCAGATAAGGGTTATGAATCTGAGTTAGAACCAGAAAGGGGGAGACAAATCATTGACACAGAATCCAGTGCTATCATTTCTACCACTAAGCTCCATCCTAGTGAGCCAGATGAGCCATAGGAAGGCGAGCTCCTTTTTCATTTATAGATGTGGGTGAAGGGTACCCCGTTTCACTTCATCATGGATAGTGGTAGCCATAAGAACCTCATCTCAGTAGAGGTTGTCAAGTGACTTGCCCTGTCCACAACCCTACACCATCGGATGTCTCCGCCAAGAAAGCGACATCCGTGTCAGCCAACAATGTCTCCTATCATATGGCATCAAGCCCTTCAAAGACAAGGTATTGTGCGATGTTTCCCCTC
This sequence comes from Picea mariana, assembly GCA_032191745.1. Lineage (NCBI taxonomy): Eukaryota > Viridiplantae > Streptophyta > Pinopsida > Pinales > Pinaceae > Picea > Picea mariana. The sequence continues at coordinate 194,041 of JASDQU010737740.1, read as the reverse complement.
TCGAAGTTTGTAACGTTATTTTGTGACAACCATATTTATGGAAACCCCATGTTGTATATCAGTATGGGCCTCACAGTGTTATTATTAATTTGAACAAGAAATTGTATAGGATACTCAAGGCAGTCCCACCTAGTGCTATTTCCTTGATCTCTGCCAAGAAATGCAAGAAGATCGTCTCTTATATGAGGAAGACTGTATTCTTCGTGATTTTCTCTCAGAATGAGAGAAAGATCCCAGCCACATATAGGGTCTCCATGGCCGACCTCTCCACACAATAGAAGCAAGTGGATAAGGTTGTTGAATAATACTCAGATATCTTCTCCTCATTGATTGGGGCACCCCATCGATTTGACCCTCGATGCACCACTTCCAAATGGGCCAATATATCATCGCTCTTTGTTAGAGAATGAGAAGATCAAGTGATAGATCCAAGAACTACTCCACAAGGGGAACATCCTTCCCATGTCATCACATTATGGGAGCCCAATCATGATGGTATAGATGAAAGATGGAACCTGGGGACTGTAGATTAAGTATCGGGCCTTGAATAAAATCACAGCCAGAAATCGGTACCCGATTCCCCAAATTGAAGACCTCCTTGCTCAACTCACGGGGGGAAAATACTTCAGTAAGATTGATTTGAAGTTTGGCTACCACCAGGTCTCAATAGAACAGACATATGTATGGAAGACCGCCTTTAAGTCAAAGGAAGGTCTTTTTGAATGGTTGGTAATGTCCTTTGGTTTGAAAAATGCTCCATCCAATTTCATGCAGATGATGGATTATATCTTGCGACCATTCACCAATACTTTTGTAGTGGTGTATATAGATGAAATTCTTAGTTACAACAAGACTTGGGTAGAACAATTGCATCATATTCAATAGGTTTTGCACACCCTGCGACAACAAAAGATATATGCCAACTTGGAAAAATGCTCCTTTGGCATGGACATGGTCCATTACCTAGGCTACATCATTGATTAGTATGGTGTACATGTGGATCCATCCAAGATCCAAGTCATTTGTGATAGGCTAGCCCCAACCACATCACTGAGCATCGGATCTTCTTGGGCCTTGCCAATCTCTACCGCATGTTTGTGTTGGGATTCTCCCATATTGCATGGGCCCTGAACCAAGTAACTAGGGGTGGTGGTAAAGAGAAATTTGTGTGGGTTTAGTCCCAACAACACACGTTCGATGATTTGAAGAAAGGATTGTGATCATCCCCAATACATTCACTATCAGACCTACAACAAGCCTTTGAGATTGATACATATGCTTTAGACTATGCTATGGGCATCGTTCTCACTCGGCATGGCCACCCTATGGCCTATCATAGTGAGACACTATCATATGTTGTCCGTGATTACCCTACTTACGAAAAAAAAATGTAATCCATTATGAAATCCTTCCGCAAGTGGAGACATTACATTCTTGGGAAGGAGAAAATCATCCACACTGATCATAAGCCACTACAGTTCATGCAGAAACATGGAAAATTGTAGAATGACCTCCATCAGAAGTGGTACACATACTTGCAGCAATTCCACCTCAACATCAAGTACAAAAGATGAAGAACCAACTGGATCGTTGATTGCCTCAGCAAACCGCTAGTCAGGGCACTCACCAAGGTGCTAGACTCTTGCATCCATGAGACCTCTGGATGGCCCCAAATCTATGAGATAGACCCAGACTTCGCCACCACCTATCCAATATTGGGTGCAAAAGAAGTTGTCATTAATTTCCATCTTTGGGATGGGTTGTTGTGTCGTCTAGGGCATATCTTCATTCCATCAAGCGAGGGAGTGAAGCTGATCTGGGAATCCCACTATAGTCAGGTGGTAGGACACTTCGGCGTCGAAAAGATAGTGGCAATGTTGTAGAAATTTTTTTATTGGACGAAACTTTGACATGAGGTCAACAAGTATATCAAGTCCTACACTACGTGCACTATTGCCAAAATCACCACTAAGAAATAGGGCTTCTACACCCCTCTTCCTTCTCTTGATAGGCCATGTGAATCCATCTCAATGGACTACATGTTGGGCCTCCCATCCACCAAGCGGGGAAATGACTGTGTTTTTGTGGTTATTGATAATTTTTCTAAGATGGTGATTTTGTTCACCTGCAAGAAGAGCATCACAACAGAGGCCACTACAAAGCTCTTATTTGAATGAGTCTAGGTACATTTTGGAATCCCATAAACCATTATCTCATATTGGGACATTAGATTTATCAGCACATTCTCGTCAATCCTCTGGTCACTACTGGACACCAAGATAAAAAATCCACAGCCTTCCACCCCAAGAAAGATGGCCAAACCAAGGTTGTAAATCAAATTATTGTGCATATCCTGTGCATGTATAATTCCAAGAATCCTCGCATATGGGATGAGAGTATTCCCTATTTCATCATAGCGATAACCAAGCCCTGCATATATGAATTGACCACAATCCCTTTGAGATGCGGTTGGGATTCCAACCATTGTGTCCCATAGATGTTGCACTACTCCTTGTGGTAACCTTGACTGACCAATCTCTTGATCCAACTGAAGATGATAAATCCACCTAGTTCCTTTATCAAATCTATCACATCCTCCAATAGCTTCACGATATCCTACAAAATTCCAATTATAAGTACAAGCAGTGCCATGATCAACACCAGGTGCCACATAAGTTTCAGGTGGGCGATAAAGTTTGGTTGCACTTGCAGAAAGAACGCCTTACAAGACCCCATCAGAAGCTTCACCCACTCTGTTATGGATCATACACCATCACCAAGGTTGTGGGTGATGATTCTTTTGAGCTCAACATTCCTCCTTTCCTTGGCCTGCACCCAGTGTTCAATGTGGATCTCCTTCGACCTTATTTCCCACCATTATTGGACACCTTAGAGGTAGAAGAACAACTAACACTAATAAATCTCAATCCCTACTACATACAACAGGAATCCAAGGATCATATTGTGGAAAAATAGGTCAAGGGCACTCGCCAGCAAAGGATCTATCTTTATCAAGTTGTAAAAGCAGGGAAGCTCCTCCACCAAGAGAAGTGGCTCACCCGGGGTCAAATTTAGCATAAATTTCCTCATCTGATGGGGGAAATCAACACAATGGAGACCATTAAGTTCTAAGGGGGAAGGATTTATCCAAATTTATTTTGGTGGCCTCCCACCTATTCCAACTGGCTCTTTTTGGCAGTTTTTTTTGTTTTTGGGTCCTTGACTTCTAGGTACGTTTTCACTCCCTAAACCATTTGTTTAGGGCTCACCACAATCAAACTATAGATGGAGTCAGATTCTGAAAGAAACATTTGTATTCCTCGGATAGACCTTTCCAATGGGATATTGTGCTCCTAAAACGAAGATTGTATGAAAAAGTTACGACCCCATGAAGTTTATGTACTAACTTACTCAAATGGAGCCCACATGACTTTTGGCGCTTCATCTCCTAGGGTTAGGTTTTTGGATGTCTAGAGTTTTTTACATTCTTGTTTATTGTAAAAAGGCCTTCAAAGCCTCATTGTAATAATATTCTTGCGAATGGGCGCATCCATCACATCCCTTCTAAGAGATAAGCTGCCACCATTATAACAAGCTTGTTTTCCGCTGCATTTTACAGTTTCATCTTATTTCCTTATTGAATAGAAACCAATTTACTGTATATATGTTATTATGTTTTAATCATCTTTTGATAATAATATGTATTCATTTCGTTTTTCTCATAAAAATATGGATGATCAGTTGGGAGAGAATCATTGTAATTGAGGAAAAATATGCAGTTATATTGACCCTTCAGAATCTAAATCTAAAACTTGTCAAAGAAGTTAGCAAACTTCGAGGTGAACAAGAGAGATCCAATATTTGTATTCAAAACATGTGTACCTATTTTTCTAGGGATTCTGGACTCATTGGGAGTCTAATAGAGAATCAAGAAGCTCAAGTTGATACTTGGACCACCTGCATTAATGAGACGGAAGAGAAATTCACTCTTCTCAATGAGCATTTTTTGGCTGATTTAAAAGAGAAGGAAGATATTATTGTTTGTTTGTATAAAGATCTGCAACATTCTCTTTCTTCTAATGCCACTGCTGCATTGCTAAGTACTACTAAGCTTCCTTTACCAACTTTTGAGTTGCACACTTGTGGTTTTGGGTCAAAATTGATGCATAAGATGAGATACATTGGTGGTGGCCTTGGTAAGAATGGACATGGGATTGTACATCCAATTCATCCTGTGATGAGACCAGTAAAATCCAAAGTTGGTTTTGTTGGGACTTCATTGCCAATAGAAATTTGTCTTGATATTTCATCCATTAAGGCTCAATTTTTTCAATCACAAGAGTCCATCACACAACATGAATCTACTATTGTTGATTTGCAACATCCACCGCCTATATCTCTTATTGATACAACTTTAGATCTTTCACAACCATATTCAGGACCAACTTTAGTGTTAGAGTTTCCATTATCAGACTCTTCAGCACCAACATCAGAGTTTTCGGAAGCATCAGACTCTTCAACAACAACTACAGGGTCTACATCCTAGACATCATGACCGGAGACAACGTTGTCTTCCTTTAAAGTATCCTCAACCTTTTGTCAGTTCCTCTTCTTCAACTCATTGATGAAGAGGCATATACGAAACCATCTTGGCAAGGTACCAACTCCAAGGATTTTTTGTGGTTGGATTGATGATTGGTCATGGTAGCATTTAAGAAACTCTTTGAGGACATATTATAGATGTGTTTCATCCATGATACATGGGAACCATTCTCATTTCTCTTGAATTGAATGATTATGTCACATTTACAGTTCCATTCACCACTATTTTGATGACTTTTATGGTGTTTCGTTCTATGTTTTGGAAGCACTCTAACTAGCCCAACCATCTTGGTGTAAGCTAGTGCCTTAATGTTTGGAGAGATGTGATAGTTGACAACTAGTATCAACTACAACATTTTAGCTTCAACACACTCATTGAAGAAGATTATGATCTGTCATAATCATATCATGCTTCATTGACTTGTCATTTTTTCTTGGTTTTGGAGACTGTCTACCTGCCACATGGTGGATCTCATCTATTCTTTTCTTCTTTTGATGCANATTTTTATTCAGTGTTCATTAGTTGCATTGTACATGATTACCTAATATGGCCTAGTTTTCGGGACTCATTTTTTACTCCATAGTGATGTCCAGGGGGGGTGTTGGAGAAATTTCTATTTTTGACACACTAGTTCAATGGGAGTTAGCTGACTAGTTCTATTTTAGACTTTCTATTTATACCATCACTATTGTGCATGCATGCATTCCTAAATAAATCTAACTACTTGATTTATTTTCTTAATTATGGAATGTTTTTCCCTATATATGAGTGTATTCCACTCATTCATTGTGTCATATTGATCATCATTGTATTGATCATTCATTCATTGATGAGCTCATTGGAGTAGTGTGAATATATTTTCTCATTCTTCCATATTGAATCTCTCTTCCTTTCTTACTAATCTTTGTTTTTAATTGCTTTAGCTAGATATCTTGTGCAGGTTTCGATGAAACATTAACAATTATCCTAGAACTTTCAGGGAAGGAGTGAATTTAGAGGATAGTAAACTATGGAATAAGACCATGGTTGAAGAGATGTATGCCTTGGATAAGAATGAGGCATGGGATCTAGTTGAGTTTCCAATTGGAAACAAATTGGTGTTTAAGAAGAAGTTGAATGCAGAAGGAAAAGTGGAGAAATACAAAGATCGATTATTAGCAAAAGGTTATTCCCAGGTAGAGAGAATTGACTTTGGTAAAAAAAATTCTAGTGTTTCCAAGTTAACTTCTATTAGATTTTTTTTTTTTGTTGTCGTTGATTTTGATTTTGAATTAGAATAGATGGATGCAAAGACAAAATTCCTACATGAGGATATGGAAGAACAAATCTACATGAATAAGCTAGAAGGATTTGTAATTAAGGGAAAGAAAGAGTTGGTGTGTGAGCTAAATAAGTCACTATATGGTCTAAAATAATCACCTAGCATGTTGTACCGAAAGTTTGACACAAACATCCTTGGACTTGGATTTGTGAGAATCATGGCTGATCATTATGTATATTCCAAGAAGGTTTGTAATCACTTCATTCATGTAGTGTTGTATGTCGATGATATGTTGCTGGTACGAAACAACATGAATTTAAGCAAGGAGGTGAAGTTGTAGTTATACTCCAAATTTGACATGAAGTATATCTGGGTTGCTAACTTCATTCCAGGAATGGAGATTAAAAGAGATCATGCTAATATGAAACTATGGTTGAATCAGAGAAAACATGTTGATACGATATTACATAGGTTTAATATGAAGTAAAGTAAACCAGTCAAGGTTCTTATTTATGTAGGTGTAATGTTATATGCAGATCAGTTTTCTAAGACACAAGAAGAGGAAGAGGGCATGTCCCATGTTCCATATGTTAGTGTAGTTGGAAGTTTGATGTATGAAATGGTCTGTACTAGATCGAACATTGCACATGTAGTGGGACTTTTGAGAAGGTATATTTAAAAACCAAGGAAGGATCATTGGGCAACAATAAAAAGGGTTTTCAGGTATTTGTGTGGCACTTCTAGCTACAAATTGTGCTACCAAGTAAGACTAGGATCGAAAAGAGTGTTGGAAATACATGGCTTTTTTGACGCAGACTAGGTTGGATATATGGATCACAAAAGTTCAACAAGTGGGTATGTGTTTAACCTATTTGGAGGAGAAACCATTTGGATGAGAAAAAGACAGGTTGTAGTGGCACTCTCAACTATATAAGTTTAATACATGGTAGCCACTCACGCAAGAAATGAAGAAGTGTGGTTGTAGATATTATGTTTAGGTAGTGGGTTGGTGCAAAAAGAATTAAGGTTATATTGTTACAGTCAGAGTAAATCTTCCTAGAAAAGAAACCAACTTATCATTCAAAGACAAAGCACATTGATGTTTAATATCACTTTCTGAGAAACATGGTTGAAGAAAATAAAGTGTTGCTAGAGAAAGTTGACACTTTGAAGAATGTTGTAGGTTCATTGACAAAGTCGATGAGATCTGAAAATTTCTCTCGGTGTAGAAAAACAATGGGCATTGCTACCCTATATTGTTGAATATGTAATCTTATGACCCCCTGTATGCAAAGAAAACAACAAGTAGGAGAATGTTGGGTAGGTGTTATATTCTTTGCATGTGTATGGGGGAGTGCATCAGATTTGACGATTGCATCTAATGATCCCTCCCTAGCAGTATTATTTGTTTCGTGTGCATTGGGAGATTTCCTAGGGGGATCCCAGGGGGGGCTAGCATTTCCCCCGTGGTTACACAGAGTATTTGGAGCAGCGTTGTGATTTGTTTTTGGGCGATTTTTATTATTTTAGCGTTTTTCACTACTTTCAACGTTTTTCAAAATTAATCCTAGATTAAGGTATTAGGGTTTTGGTAGATCCAACCTACCTAAAATATTGTTTATATATTGTGTTTTGAATGGTGAAATTAACACAATCTAGAGTTTTTAAGAGGTGCGACACCAAGGAAGGATGGTTTTCTCTCAATTAAGGGTTTCAAGTGTAAATATTTGTGTACGATTTGTATGAGCCATTGATTAATTTATGTTTTTTTTAATAATTTGGAGGAATTTCTTTACTTCATAATTTTAAAACTTAGAATCCCCAAACTTCACATTGATATAAGATGAAAAAAAGTGAAAAGAGTCTCAAAGAGGATATATTTCTTATCCCATAGCCAAGGTTTACTAATTTAGAATTATTTTCAACCCCATAATAAGTTTGCAACCCTCCATTTAAACTTTTCTCAATGCTATAGTCACAATTGATCTTGTGATGAATATCAATTCCAAGATACTTCTACGAAGGCACTTCCTCCAAGACATTGTTGTCATAATTTTTTTTATGATAGGGGATCTTGTTGGATTTAATGATCATAACCTTCATTTTATTAGTGTTCACAGTCATACATGTACTAGAGAAGAAGTCCTTGAGGATTATAATCTTATTACTAATGTCATATGGATTCTTTACCATAAGAACAATATTATTGGCATACAGAAGAATGATGATTACTATACGATCAAGAGTTAGTCCAACACAACTTGCGTCTTCCAAACAATCTTCTAACTTGTCAATGTAAAATCCAAAAAGGGTAGGGGATAAGGGACAACCTTGATTGACTCCTATATTGTAGTTTATTTCTTTTTACAAACCCTTAGTGCTCCTAAAATTGGCAATAACATTCTCATACAACATTACTACAAAAACTCTCAGCGTGGAGGGAACTTTTAACTCTTCTACCCTATTCCAAAGGGCACAATGTCAAAATATTTCCTAAAGGAAATGCAACAACAAAATAGATTGGTTTTATTGTTGTGACACTTCTCTGTAATGATACTAAGAATGAAAAGGCGGTCCATAATTGAATGATAACCTCTAAAATCAACCTGAACTTTAGTTCTTTTTCCATGGATTTCTAACCACATGATTATCTTCTTTTCAAAAATACTTCCATATAGTTTAGATAAAATTGGGCTAATAATAAGGGTCCTGCAATTAGAGGGATTTATTTTATCCCCACTTTTAAAAATAGGTAAAATGAGGATTGAGTCGAAGGTTTAGGGAATCCATGCTTGACTGCTAAATTGAATAGATTGTGTATGTGAGGGATTATTTCATCTTTCATCTTAGTATCCCTCAATGTCCTTATCTTTCCTGTTTGTAGATCACTTAACCCGAAAATTTGTGTCTTGTACAAAAAAAAAGAATCATCTTCTATAGAAACTTATGAAATTTTGTCCAAGAACTTATGGGATTCGTAACATCTTTTAAGGTAGGAATTTGATCTATAAACTTTCATGGATATTCCATTGGAACAGTTTGTCACAATAGATCTAATAAAGTCTTGAAAACATTTACTATTAAGGTTATTTTTCCTTTAGATTTCCAGAATATTTAGTTACTCATTTTCTTCTTATGCATAGAATAGATAAGATGAAAAAAATAGGGAAAGGTAAAATATAATCACACCATCCACATATAAACACAATATATGAATTGGGGAACCCAATATGGGATAAATCCCATGTACAAGGTGAGGGTTATTTTGTCTCTTTTCTCTGGTACAAAAATGATGCAAGTACAAAGAAAGAGGCACTCTTTGTGGAGTTTCCTTTGACCTATGGCCTGTGTGAAAGATAGAAAATATATCCTCCTCCATTATTATCAAAGAAAACCACTCTCAGATTTTTTTCTTAGCTATGGAACAAGATACAATGAAAAATAATGGAACCCCTTCTCCTCCTAGTGGCCTGATATTTAACATAGCCTGATAGCCATATAAGGGTAGTTTTTTTTACTTCCTCAACCCTCAATTGTGATAGGGTTTTTGACCTTATATATTATTCTTGAAGTTACATAAATGGATAGACCCATATGCATGAGTAACTGACATGGAAACCTCTCATACCATGGTGGTCAACACATTAGATCAACTTGCGGGAGGCATACATTTTTCATACGAGCTTTGATTGACGCATTTTTTGCACCATTGGAAAGATCTCGATGTGTAGAATAGTTTCGCGAGGTAGAAATATCCTAGGAAATATTTAAACTAAAAAAAAATCGATGCCTCAGAATGGCCCAGAAAGGTTCTCAACCCTAATTTTCAAAATTGGGACCTACCACTAAAATGGCCCTACAAGCTGATTCCTCTAATTTTTTCCACTCTGAAAGGATCGATATAGATGAAAAACAATATAATGATCCAATCCAGATCATACCTCCCTATTTAGTGAGGGTTTTGGTCCCCAAAATATTTACTGAATGAGGTGATGAAATTATTCATCTACCTTCTCTTTGGATTACCACTTTGGTTTGCTTGGAATTTCTCCTTTCAACCCAATCTTCCAAAGGTCACTCTACCCATGTCTTGTAGTTATGGAACGTTTCTGCAAAATTGTGTCCTTTGATAACTTTTCCTAATAATCTAGTGCTAATTCCTCTATGGAAGGTAGGACCTTCTCCTCCTCTTGATACAACATGGAAGGCTCATAGAGTTTTATATTCTCCATATTCTCTACCAAGTAAATGCACATGTATGGGGGTATATTGGGTCTGTAGGCATTATATCCTATATTTTTTAATACATCAAAAGGACCATATAACATAGCTTTTATATTCTTATTAGGACCATGTATCCATTACTTATTTAGTTGTAACCATACTCTATCTCCCACTCTAAATGTTCTCTCTATTTTGTGTTGGTCATGTCTAGCATTGGAATTTTCATGTGACTTATTCAGTGTCTCTTGTACTTGCAAATGAATCTTCTTGATCTTATCAAATATTTTTTCTTCTTTTAATGCATCTCCTATTAGGTCATCCCTCTCTCCTCCTTGTTTTCCATATATAACATCTAAGGGTGAAGGTGGACAATATCCAAAGCAAGCTTCAAAAGATGACTTACTAGTATAAGTGTGTACTTCTATGCTATAAGAGTGTTGTATATAGATCATATTTTCATCCCAAGTTTTCAACTGCTTCCGATTGTAACCCTTCAAAAGATTCACAAAAGTCCTATTGACTACTTATGTTTTCCCATCTATATTTAAATGGAATATTGTAGACCTCTTCAACTTAGTGTCCGTATTATTCCACATTGTAGTCCAAAATGCACTGAGAAATTTGGTATCCCTATTTGAGTTAACGTTCCTTGGTATCCCAAAGTTCACACAAACATGTTCAAAGAACTTGTCTACAACTTCTTGTCTATTGATTTTCTTTTTGCAAGGCATACAAATGCACATTTTGTTGAACTTGTCAAATACCAGAAATATATAGTCATGTCCTTTCCTAGTTGTTGGTAAACCTCCCACAAAATCCATGAAAGACTTTCCTGAGGTAGAGTGGGTACCGGTAAGGGATGGTATAGATGTTGATTCCTATTACTTTTCTTGTTGGTACAACAAAGTATCCTCTAATATACCATACTACATCTTATTGCATTATGGGCTAGTACACATACCTCTATAAGTTGGAAACTATCTTCCCAACACCAAAATGTCCTACAACCTTGGAGGTGTGAGCCTCTTTGATAATATACAATCATTCACCTTTAGGAACACAAATCTTGTTGAGATTGTAGATTAAACCATTTTCGAAATTATAGTCATCCTTTCCATCACCTTCTTCTATATGAATTTGGACCTGTAGTTGTTGAAACACCTCCTTGAAGTCCTCATATTTTGTGTATACCTCTGTATATGCATCATGGATAAAAGGATCCATGTGCATTAGATTTCCCAGAGTTGTAATATTGGATTTGACTAGCCATGATAAAGATATATAAACCAATATATATAATCCAACTAAACAATAAAAAAAGAATCTAGATAAGGGCATAAAACATCATTCATTAGTTTCATAAATGTAGTTAATGTGTTGCATAAACCAAATGGCATAACCAACCACAAATACAAAAATTTCCTTATCTTAAAGGCAGTATCCTAGGTATTTTATTCTTTTACTTGTACCTGGTGATATCCTGATTTCAAATCCATCTTAGTGAAGTACTTGGCATGCTATAGTTGGTCTAACTAATCATTGATCATTAGCATAGGGTACCAATTCTTCAATGTAATCTTGTTCAATTCCATGTAATCGATACACATTCTCCAAGTACCATCCTTCTTGGGAAAAATTATGATGGGTGACACACAAGATGAGGTACTTAGTTGAATCACACCCTATTCCAAAAGCTGTCACAATGGCTTCTTCACTTCATTTGCTTCCAGAATGGACTTTCTAGACAACCCAATATTCGACAATGGGGATTTTGGAAACAATTGTATTTTTTCATCCAATTCCCTCTTGGGTGGTATCCCTTTAGGCTCCTGGTGTTGGACACACT
>JASDQU010737740.1:169615-182063 GCA_032191745.1 Picea mariana | reverse complement strand
ATTACTTCTTCTTTTAGTTAGTAACCACTTTAAACATTATTATTCATTGCTTACATTCACTATTATCTACTTTCATGTAAACATATATCAACAACATTCATCAATAGAGAACTATGAACCATCATCATAATGAACACAACAAGCACCAGATATATGTGTAAGATTTTGTATTATGTTGTTACATGAAGACTACAATCTACGGAGGTTTATCAACACCAACTGAAAAAGGAGCACCAGCTCTAAGAGATTTTGTTGGTTGTTTATTTCCTCTAACTACCATTCTGGGGACGACCCAGGTTCAGATCTACTATGGTTTCCAACAAAACACTATTATAACCCTAAATTGCACCAAACATGCATACCTGGCATCAGTCCATCTAACTTGCTATTTTTTCCAAGCCATCACTAGACAAGCTCTTAAAAAAATCATTGTTTTGAAGGTATACGTGCCCTGCACCACTATTTTCCACGTACACATGCCTGCTAACCCACTACAGCCCATGTACACTCACAAAATATTGCAAAAAATCAAAATTGCATAGGATACTAGTTTTCGGTCCATTACTTAACCGTTTGACCACCCATAGCCAGTCACCCCAACCGTTACTATATCTTCTGGCCTATAAAATAAGGGGTTGAGGTCCCATATCAAGGAGAAGCATGAGAGCATAGAAACTTTGCCCATTTCTGTATTCACCCTTTTCCCCAATATTCGCCAACCACATTGTGAGTTTCAACCATAATTCCATTTTTCTCCATTGCAATCCTTTGCCATTCCCCTAGAGAGAACTGAAGAGGAGAAGGAGATGTGGAAGTAGTTGGTGCATTGTGAGGAGGAGCCCAGGACCGAGTTCAAGGAGCAGTTTTGGTCTCATATTGTAAGTGACTTTTGTGAGATTAATATAAAGAAGTATTTTTTTTGTCCCGCCAAATGATGTCTTAAACTTATATGATTTGTTTACATTTCTTCTTTATGATGTCTAACCCACTAATCCATATGTAGAATGCATGCTTGTAGTTTCTTGTTTGTCTTTTGATGAATGCAGGTTAGCCTTAGGAGGAGACTTGCAGTTAGGAAACAACTAAGCACAAAGGGATCGACACCGGACGTGGAGTTTAAGGCATGCCTATCGGATCCCTATACCTTGTCTTTTAGGTATGATTGTGGGGTAATGTCAGGATAGTTGATAAAAAGTAGGAGACTTTATATGGCTAGCTCTTCCTACATTTTAGAACCCTGGTGTAGTCCATAGAGGGGTGTTCCCACTATAGCAAACCCCCTAAAACTATCATCCCTCCCAGTAAACCAGAAGGAAACACAATGCACAGAATGCACTGCGCAGTATCGCCCAAGATAGTTCTTATGGGTGGCTACAACGCTCAGGTGCTTGCAGCCTGGGAATGAGTGAGGATATTGGATTACATTATGTGATATTCATTTGTTTATTCTAACATTCAACTTATATTGAATATTCTATCATTCTTATTCATGCATGTAAAATAACATATTTAACTAAGTCATTCATGCATTTGTCTAAAATCTAATCATTGACAGCAAAGGAAATACACAATATTCAATCAAATAACACATGATCTACCATGGTTCACCCCCTCCTGGGATACATCCACAAAGATTTGGCTTCTTTGATATTTTATTATGGTGTTTCCAAAACTACAACACTATGTGCATTACAACTATCCATCAAACGGGTCGAGATCTACAATGAGGCAGACTAGATCACACTAGGCTCCCTAGCCCATGATATAACCCTCAAGATATACCTTCTTTTCTCTCCACAGCTCAACAACTTACAAAATGAGATCAGATTTTACAGACATTCTGGACCACAACCAAAAACCTGAACCAAAACCCATAATAATCTTCGAACAAGAACTTGGACCTAGACCTCCAAGGTACATATTTATACATGTTTTTGGCTTACCAACCATTACATCCTCTTACCAAAACCCTAACCCTATCATGGTTAGGTATTATTGCATGCATGTCTCACATCTTTTTCCACCTCTACATGCGCGTTTACCTTGCACATGCTTCTTTTCCTTCCAATTGTCTTTTCTTTCTTTGTGCTTTATTCTCCAAAGTTAGTATTTTCCCCAAAATGGGCCTGCACTCAACAGGCCCCAAAAACTAACATGTGGCTCATCCTGAGACACCTAGGCACGACGCTCTCCCTTGACAACCTCTGCTAAAATATGGAACTTGTCTGCAAGGCCCCTTCCTCATGTTTGGACCTATGTGGCCTTTTCTATGAGTGCTTCTAAGTTATGTGTTGTGAATTCCTCCTAAACTATGGTCGTGCATTCATCCTATGTATACACCATATTATTCTTCTCTTCCTCCAATTTCATGATCATTTATCCTTCTTTCTCTTGGATGGGTTCCTTTTGAGCACTCAACATACCCTAAAATGTTTGTGACCATTTCCTTTTTGGGTACCACCCGATCTTTTGCATTTGACTATTTTCTCCTTGGTATGAAACTGATACTTTTGCTTGTCTTATATGTTTCATGTTTGAATTGATTAAATTTTACTTGAACATACAACAAAGAATCATCTTAACTCTAAAAAGACTTAACAACTTCTCCAGGAATCGATGACCCAAAATTTTCCTCGAATTGCTTCAGAAGTTCGGCATCAGTAAAATTTAAAGGTGACAAAAATCGCATGAGAAGTTAAAATAGCCGAGTGTCGACCTTCATCGGCTTCGACCGATGAAAGTGTTTATTTTCTACAAATAAGCCTCGAGAAGAATCTTTTCGAAGACTGATTCGTCAGCTTCGGCGGAAAGGTGTAACAGTAAGAATTGCGCATATAGAAGAGTGACAGTGCCGAACGTCGAACTCCCGAAACAAGTTTGGCATCGGTGATAGAAAAATGATTAATTTCTTGTTGTAATAATAACCCTGATACCTCCCGGTATCGACAGTCTTTGCGACTAGTCTTTTCTTAGTTCTTTCGATGGGAGCGAGATCCCGAATATAACCCTTACCCACTAGCCGAATGTATTTTGTTTTTTATGATTAAATATTTCTAATGATCTGGGGTTGATAACGCCACAGAAGCATCAATCGAAATCGAAAATTTTACAAGGGAAAGTATTAACAAACTCACAGTGTAACAATGGTGATCACAAGAATCTAATAATTTATGTGAAAAAAGGCTTAGATAAGAGAACCTGGTTAATTTTTTGTATTTAAAAGAAAGCGTGATACATTCAAAACACTATCGATATTTAGTATTAAAGGTTCCCGCCGAGTTCATATCACATACAAATAAGCCACACCGATGTCGAGACCAACTGGCCTGGTGGTAGTGAGACCATGAATATCTTTACAACAAAAGAGAAAAAGGGAAAAATTGTCAAGAGTCGCTTAGGAAAATACAAGGCATAGAATCACCCATTATGCGTCCCCTACACATGAACCTTTCCCCAGATTACTACTCACGCCTTGCACTATGTTCTTTTCTCCCACCATCCCCTGTGCCTCGTGCAGCTACACAATTGTATCTTGTGCTTCTTGAAGTTGTCTTTGCAGCCAAACCGTGCTTCCTGTGTGACCGTGAGACGACGGTATCTCTTGGTATTTTTCCGCCAACTGACACCGCAACTCTCTATTTTCTTGGTAGAGTTTGGATATTACGAGTTGATATTGATATAGCTACTAAGCGGGACTTTCGATGGAAGTGCCCGATGATTTTTCCCTTCCCTTTCGTCTCCCACCTCCTCTATCAGTAGTCCCAACTGGCTTCGACTAGTTGGTAAGCATCGTAGACCCCTCAACGGCTGTACATATGCTCAGCTCAGCTGGGAGGTGATCTTCCTCCCTTTTTTCTGTATTTTTTCTAGGCCTTCCTCTTCTCCATGGTTTCGACTCTGGAGACAAAACGGTTCCCAGCATGGCCCTTTCAGACATACCTTTTTCCACCGCAAGCTCTGCTGGAGACTCTAATTTCATCTCCAAGAAAATGCCTGTACCTCCTATTGGAGTTTCAAGTACATGGGAAGCCAATAAGAAAGAGTCCCAGGCATGCTGGGGCTCAGACCTGGCACTTTGGCTGCCTCTCAGACCTCGCCCCATGTTTGAAGGAAATCCCATAATGAAATAGTGTAGGGACTTAGGCATCTACAGGTGATAAAGGACTATTATGTGGGACTTCGCCAAGATAAACTCACCAGGCCAGAATTCCAGAGGATTTAAGCTTGTTATATGCATTCCCCATAGAATTCCTGGAATTTATAGAGAAGCGAAGGAGAAAAACAGAGCATGGAAATAAAACACTCATGCCTCGCGACATGATTTTTTGAAGACTCGACGCACCACAACTACTTGACATATGCAATCTAGAACATGTAAACGTCATTGAATCAGAGTTGCAGGGAACATGCGGTACGATCCTTCTGATCTTTTTGAACTTTCGAACCTCTGATATTAAAGAATGATGTTTGACACGCATGGTGATACAGATTCTGGAGGCATTTAACAACTTTCCCTTTACGGTATCCGACCTTTTGGGAGCATACACGTGCACACCCATCTCCGACACCTCCTTTCAGCCCCAAAGGTCAAGTGATTACTACGTCGGTTTATACACTCATGTCTGTCGTACTTTATTTTCCACCCTATAGAACGCTGACATAATTAATTTAAACCAAAGAGGAGCAGTGGCTTCTTCTAGGTCATCACAGGTAATTCAAAGGAGTGTCTGGGATCACGTAAGTATTAAAACGAATCAGAATAGTGAGCTACACAGGTACACGTTAATATTTTTAGTTTGTTTATGTCTTATCATAGGTTTCTTAATCACTAAACTACCTCTACTTTGATTACAGGAAAAATCCTCCCGACTACCGAACAGAGCTCATCATTTGACCTCGCCAAAGAACTTGAAATAAACACTGAAACTGAATCGTCAGAGAAATGAAGGATTATGGGCTCCCCGAGTTTGGCACCCCCGATGAGTTTATCAACCTGAGTGATGTGTTCCAGACGCATGCCTAACAAGACTCTCTATGGGCCAAAGAATGCACAAAGATAATCGATGCAAGGCTAGGGCAAGTGAAACAATTCACAGAATACCTAATCAGAGCTTCAACCATGCTGCAATAGCTGAACGCCAATCTGGTAAAGTACCGAGCACATGCAGTAGATATCATATGAGTATATGCAACCCCAATCGAACAACACAAATCCCCATGGGCTCAAACCTGTGAAGATTTGTTTATCAGTTGGTCTAAATACGAAAGAAGTCACCCTTTTCAAGAAATATCTATGTTGAACTGATAAAGAAATTGTTGGATAATCACGCCACATGGCGATTTTTGTTTGGTTCAAACTATACTTAGCCGTTAATTTCGGTTGAATTTTATATTATAAATAAGAACATCGACCAATTAGTAAAAGGTCGATGGTTTTTGTAAGAACTCTTTCTTTTTGGCCGTGGAGAATTATTTTGAGACTGTTATGAATTTAGAGGTCCTTCTAGACCAGAGACAAACTATTTCCATCAGATGTAATGTGATTGGACTTGGAGAAGAACTAATTCCTATCCTGTTTCATGAATGATGAAGTAATGAGTAAGAGCAATTAATTATGTTGTCAAGTTATCTAGTGTAATGTGTTGATGTTCTTTTCTTTTATGATGGAGATAAACCATTTTGTTATTATGTGATTCATGGTTATGGTAGACGAATTATTTTTCTTGCCATTATCCCGTTACACATGTGCTTTCTTTCTGATAGTTAGTTTCTCATACAATAACTGGATGCTCATTTGGTTAATGCATTAGTACTAGGCCCTTTGGCATAGAATCACTGTCTGCATGTTTGAGCAGCAGGTTATCCCAAGATAAACCTCTTCCCAATAGTTAAAAATCAATCTTGTTACTAGTCAAGTTGGTTTATACTGGCTTGTGTCTCTCACACTAGCCCCACCCAAGAGAAAATATAGAAGAAAATAGTCCAAACTAAAGGAAGAGCCTTCACAAAGAAACACAAAGCCCATCAATAAATCAGTCGGATTGCAAGATCTGGAGAACCATTCCATTTTAAATGCTGCAGAGTCTAATTGGGCCTCGGTGGTGGGTTTGGTTCCTACTGTTGAGTCAAAGGGATTTAGGTCCCATCAAAAGAATTGGCGCTAGAAGGAGGGCCTAAAAATGAATGGCTAAGTATATAATTTATATAGTATTTCTAACAGCCTATAGATTCGTAACAGTCCACATGCATGGCTAGTCATTCAATAGATAGCCCACACTTACTGAATACTCCCGAAGTGGGTAACTCAACCCAGCCCGAGGAAGAACCTTTTCACCTTGAAATACCTTACGCCCTTCCTCACGAGGAAGTGAATCAATTATGGAGAATCACTAGAGCCTACGCCCGAAAAATCGATGCATTGTCCTTAACTCCCATCCTCCCTCGAAGAAAAGAACAAAAAAGGCCAGTGGTTATCACTCCCGATGAAGTTTTCGTACAATCCGTAGAAGACTTAATAGATTTTGCGATCATCGAAATCCAAGAACCTCTTGATCTTATACCCGAAATTCCAACCGACAACATCTCTGAGCCAAATGATTGTTTAGAAGAAGAGGACCTCAACTCGGATTCCAAATATATGGAAGGTAATAATGATCATGAGGAGGAAAGGGAAATCCCACTTCAAGACAACCAACCTTGTCTGGCCGGAGACGTCGTGGCCATCCCGGGACGAGTACATAATCTTCCCCGACACCTAGAAAAGATGCTCCCCAAGTACGATCCCAAAACTTTAGGTTTACCTGAAGATAATATCAATAATTTCATACTCGTGATAAGGCTTATGAATGTTCAACATGAAGATGTAGTCTATAGGCTCTTTCCCTACACATTTGAGAACTCGGCTTCCATGTGGTATTTTAATCTATCGGTAGGATCCATAACCAGCTGGACCAAGTTCCAGAAGGACTTTTTAGACAAATTTGCGGAGGAAACTACCACGGGAGCTCTGATGGATGAGATTTTTGCAGCCACCATGAGACCGAAAGAAAGAGTCAAATATTTCAATCAAATATTCATGACAATCTTAAACAAATTCCATCCCATGGCGAAACCAACTCAAGAGTTGCAAATTGAGGTTTATGCCAACGCGCTTCTAACTTCCATTTATATGTTCGTAAAAAGGACCGCCAAGCAAACCCTGGTGGAAAACTTTGAAGAGGCCAAAACAATAGAATTCCATATGAAAGGATGTAAAGAAGGCCAAGCCCCCTTAATGAAAAGAGAAACCCAGTCCCCTCCTAGCAGAGGAATCCTTTTAACTAGACCATCGAGGAGATCGACCGAACAAACTCCCAACAAGGGTAATGGAGATATAGAAGACCTACAATGCATGGTTAAGAAATTATTCAATGAGATCATAAACATGAAGAGAAGCATAGGGGAGGGAAACCAAATCCAAAATCTCTATAAGCCTTTCTTTAAAAGAAACCATCCTTTTAAAGAAATTGAACCTCCCCCAGTCAACTTAAACATTGACCTAGGGAATGTTGTGTATGATTCTTTTTGTACTTATCACCAAGAGAACCACTCTGAAAGAGAATGCCCTCAATGGTTCCACACCATGAATTTAATGGCCAATCGTTTTCTGGGTGAAGTCTCCTTGATTGAACAGTCAAGCAGTCCAGCCATGAATATTGTCGATCAGGAAGAGGATGACCCACCGCGAGACACAACCGTGCTTATATGGGATCCCAACGTGATCATGCCTTTGGATGATCTATTTGAGCCTCGAGAAGAACCCACAGAAGTTTTGGTAATACAGACATGTAGTAAGGGTCAACCTGGCTTGAAAGATACCGACGCCACCCAGGCCTTGCAAAGTAAGCTAACTCCAAATCACCCGAAAATACCTTTTGCACCCGGTAAAAAGCCTATGAGCATACATACCCAGGAATACCCCAAACTAGATTACAACGTAGTCGAATATTTGAAGAAGATAAAGGCTAGTATATCAATTATGGATATGTGTAGGATTCCTCGGTAGAAAGATTTTCTGCTGCAAGCTTTGAGCTTTGTAGAAGACCCGACGACCAGCAATGGTCAGCAAAAGAATCTGTCCCCAACCGATCTGGTAAGCAATCCAACCGTAAATACCTACTCGGAAGGTAGGAAGGAGAGGCCTTTTGTACCGCCTTTTCTTTTAATGTTTGAAGTCTTCAATAGAAACCTTCACAATTGTTTGGTAGATTTTGGGGCTTCTTCTAATGTCATGCCCTTGGTCATTTGTAATAAATTAGGTGTTGTCCCTCTCAAAAGTGATAAGAATGTCATACAACTGGAAAGAACCTAGGTCAAGGTCATGGGAGAACTCAAAGATGTGATTATCAGGATAGCGACACATCCTAATTTCGTGCAAGTAATTGACATCATTGTGGTAGATATCCCAGAGGCATATGGACTGTTGCTGAGTCGGGATTGGTCTGAGAAGCCAAATGAATATTTCTGTACAGACTGGGCACACCTTTGGATACCACTAAAAGGATACAAGAATATGATTAGAATCGATAGGGAGAGATATTTGAAGCATACGGTTACTGATCTAGAAACCCCGAATGAACCCGCATCTACAAATTTCCCCATATTGGGAAATTACTCCTGTGGTTCCCACTTTGAGGAATTTGCTCCTCTCCTGTCCACTATTCCTCTTACCCAAAACTCTGAATGGATATTTCAATAAGAATCACCGAAGTCGATAGGGGACTCCCTCTTTTGCCAAAACCCTACGATAAAGCTTACGGGACAAGAGATCAGAGAGAAAGATATTAATGAGGAACAAGAAAAGAGAGATTGTAGTTTGTATATTTGGACCCTCTGCTTTGATGGATCCAAGTCACAAGAAGGGTCAGGAGCAGGATGTATCTTTATCAATCCTAAAGGCCAATGTCATTTCCTATCATGTCGGCTAGAGTTCGAATGTACCAACAATACTATTGAATATGAAGCTCTAGTACGAGGATTAAAGAAAGCCATAGACTTAAATGTAAAAAGGTTGAAAGTATTCAAAGATTCTGAAATTATTGTTAGGAAAGTCAGGAATACCATACATTGCAATTCTCTCACCTAAAAAAATATTAGTAGGAGGTTTATAGGTTAATAGAACGCTTTGAATCCTTTAACATTACAGTGATTCCTCGAGCCAAGAATGTTCTGGCTGACTCTTTTTCCACAACCGCTTCCAGGATGTCACCCCTAGAAGATTACGAAGCTTCCCGATTCACTGTAGAGATTCTCTACAAACCGTTGGTACCTAATAACATTTCTAATTGGAAATGTTTTGAAGGGGACGAACAAATCATAAACTTATTGACCAACCAGGACAATTTCAAATATCTCACGATAGACGATGAAGAGTTCCAAGAGAAATCAAATGAAACCAATCCTCAAGCAGGGTGACATATCAATAAATCGAAGGCTCACATGATCCCAAGGGGTATAGCTAATCTAGAGAATCTGTTTGATCTAAAGGAACGATTTGAAGGACCTAAAAATGCAAACACTGGTAGCTCTTGTCCCCTCCATGAAACTGTAAATCTTGGGACTCTAGAGAACCCAAAGAATGTTAATCTTGGAAAAACTATATCTAAGGAAGAGAAGAAAGCCTACCTCAAATTATTCAGAAAATACCAAGATGTTTTCGCATGGTCCTATAAGGATTTGAAAATGTACGATACCCGCATTATTCAACACACCATCCCGTTGAAACCCGAAATGAAACCTTTCCAGCAAAATATATGAAAGTATCACCCATCCCTAGAGCCTCTCATGTGTCAGGAATTAAGGAAGCTTCTAGATGCGAAGATAATTTTCCAGGTTAGGCATTCGTCCTGGGTGGAAAATCTTGTTCCAGTGAGAAAAAAGTCGGGAGAAATCCGACTATGCGTCTATTTTCGAAACCTCAACAGAGCTTCAGAAAAGGACAATTATCTAGTCCCACCGATGGAACAAGCCCTATAGATTGTTTCAGGCTCGAAGATTTTCTCTCTATTAGACAGTTTCTCAGGCTACAACCAAGTATTGGTTTCATAGGAATATCATTTAAAAACCACCTTCCGAACCAAATGGGGAACCTTCGCTTATAAACGCATGCCTTTTGGGTTAATCAATGCAAGAGAAACCTTCCAAAGGGCCATGGACGTGGCTTTTCGAGGACTTATTAATAAGTGTGTGGTAGTTTATTTATATGATGTAACAATATTCGAAGAATAGAGAAGAGAAAATCCAACACTTAACTTAGATTTTTGAGAGATGCAGGAAATACAGTATATCACTGAACCCTAAGAAAACTATCTTCGGTGTCGAGGAAGGTAAGTTGTTAGGTCATGTTATATCTTGAGCAGGTATTCGCATAGACCCGGAAAGGATTAAGTCCATAGCTCAACTCCCACTACCCCATAACAAGAATTCTATGCAGTCCTTTTTTGGGCAAATCAATTTTGTGAGGAAATTCACTCCCAATTTTCCCAAAACCATCAAACCCTTACAAAAGATGATTCACAAGGATGTCGAATTTAAGTGGGATGATGAGAGAAAATATGCTTTCAACAATATAAAAGCTGCCATATCTTGGGCCCTGGTGTTGCGAAGTCCCGATTTCAATAGAGACTTTTTCCTTTATAGTTTTGCCTCCGACCAATCGCTAGTTGTGGTTTTGACCTAGAAGGATGAGGACAACAATGAAGTCCCAATGTCATTTATGAGTACCAATCTTCAAGGAGATGAGCTCAATTACCCTGCCATAGACAAGAAGGCCTACGTGGTCTATAAGGTAGTAAATCATTTCAGGTCTTA
This sequence comes from Picea mariana, assembly GCA_032191745.1. Lineage (NCBI taxonomy): Eukaryota > Viridiplantae > Streptophyta > Pinopsida > Pinales > Pinaceae > Picea > Picea mariana. Next base: position 171,215 of record JASDQU010737740.1, on the reverse strand, counting down.
CATCCTTAAGAATCACACTAAGGTGATTGTGCCACACCCTGTGGTCTGATCCCTGTTTACCCAACAAAATATGGGAGAAAGAAGAGGGAACTAGATGGTAGTAGTCTAGGAATTTGATCTAGATATGAAACCTGGCAAACTGGTAAAGGGACAAGGTTTGTGCAAGCTTGCAGTCGAAGCCCAGGATCAAGCAATTGAATATTCCAGGTAGGAAAACAAAATAGCTCTATGGTATGGTGAGGTAGCATACATATCCCCAGGACAAGGCTCCTGGTATAAGTATTGAATTATCTTCTACACCACGGGACATGTCTCGAGAACCTCAATCCTAGGGAAAGGAGAGACCTAAAGTTAAAATCTGCACAATATCACCTTATAAATTCAGTGCTCTTTCGAATCAACTATGCTGGGGTACTATTGAGATGTCTCGAATGAGAAGACGCTAAAAAAGTACTAAAGGAAATCCTTGATGGCCCCGCCAGAGGACATTTTGCAGGAAACAACACTGCTCATAAGATTTTGAGAGCCGACTATTACTAGCCCACCTTGTTTAAAGATGCTCATACTTACGCTAGGAACTATAAGAATTGTCAAATAAGCACTAGAAAGGAGAAAAAGGAAGAAGTCCCACTTCAGCCTATGACTGTCTCTAGGCCTTTTGAGCAGTGGGGGTTGGATATCATAGGAGAAATTACACCTAGCTCTGCAAAACTCCACAAGTACATTCTTACTGCCACCGACTATTTCAAAAAATGTGCTGAGGCCATTCCTATGACTCATGTGAATGAGAAGGCAATAATCCAATTTATAGAACAACAAACGATCACAAGGTTTGGTGTCCCCTCTATTATGGTATTTGATTATGTAGCTTACTTCTCTTCTACCCTATTAATAGAGTTTTCTCTGGACAAAGGAATCATAATCAAGTACTTTATGAATTACTACCCTTAGGGAAACAATGTGGCAGAATCAACTAATAAGAACCTGGTAAGGATACTAAAGAAGAAAGTTACAGATAACCAAAGAAATTGGCATAACCAACTTCATAATGCCCTATGGGCCGATAGGGTCACACCCAAAGAAGCTGTAGGGAATTCCCCATACTTTCTTTTCTACGAACAAGAAGCCATCCTCCCAAATGGGCTCTATCTGCCATCTCTTCAATTGGCCCAAGATTCCAACAAGGAACCATCTTCGTACATGCAACAAAGAATCAATAGTCTGCTCATGATGGAATAAGAGAGGGAAAAGGCTAAGTCAAAATTCTTAGCACACCAACAGATAGTGAAAAGATGGTTCGATAAGCATAAAGCTAAAAAGAAGAATTTTGAAGGAGGAGACTCGGTCCTGAAATGGGACAGAGCGATTGAACCGAAGGGGAAACATTCTAAATTTTAGAACCTGTGGCTTGGACCTTTCGAGGTGGCTGAGAAGATCGGGGTGGGAACTTACTGGTTGCAGAATCTGAGAGGGGAACCTGATGCCCTCCTAGTAAATGGCCAAGCCCTAAAACAATACTTTCAATAAAAAAAATATAAATAATAATAATAATAATATATATATATATATATATATACATATATCTAATAATAAAATCATA